>KZ877676.1:6684-20182 GCA_003456935.1 Machilis hrabei
ATACTTACAGTTTGGACAAGTCCAATGTAGTGCTTCATGATCACACAGAATGTTGTACACTTCACTGCTTATACGTACACATGTATTATGAAACCATTTTCCACACTGCCCCTCACATCCCAATCCTTGCTCTTCATCCGTAACCGTATTTAGGCAGGTACCACATTTAGAATCCACCATTTTCATTGTATTTACAGGTCCAGGGTTAAGTTCTATATCTCCGCTCAGTAGTAGTATAGCCATTATTAGAAGGTAGTAGGTTAATTTATCACGTTTCTTTGCCACACGTGTATGTTCAAGAAGACGCCATATTTTCACTTTGTTAACAGAAATCAGTAGGGCCTGGATGGATATGTTACAACTGTCGCATTTATACAGAAGACTGAAGTCTTTTAGTGCATTTGCACTTCTCACTGCTTGTTCCCACTCACTTTCTCTTATTTGCAACTTATAATCTGCACTAGATTTGCGTACACATATCAAAATTATGCACACGCTAAATGCCTTCAACCGAGCACCGGCCGCCATCTTGCTACACCTAAATAGATTTCACAAACTAAACATTTTCGGTGTGTGTGACGGCTGGGTGACTCTTCTGTTGGGATTCAGACTCCGCTTCTGCGTGCATCACCACTGTAGAATGGGCATTAAGGATTTTTTTTTTACTGCCAGGTGTTTAATTTCCTCCATACACTCATTGCCTTCCACACTCTTTCTGGAATTCTTAAATTAAGTGACATGGATTTTATATTTGTAACAGTTTTGAGCTGTCATTTTGATACAACATAATGGTAAACAATTTAATAATCTAAATGGAATAAACAATAATTTACTAAANCATCATCAGCAACGCGCGACCGACCTGGTGATTTTGAATGAAGAACAGAACAACCAGTTTCAACAAAGTTCTTGTGCCAACTGTAAATTGTTGGTCTGCTTGGAGGTTCCTTACCATGTTCCGTACGAAATCTACGCTGAACTGCTGTAGCAGATTTGTTTTCATGAAATAAAAACACACCGTGCACGCTCCGCACCAGTAAAAGTCGCCATTTCAACAATGCAACAATACACTACGGTGGCGCTCACAATGACTGAATATGGTACTACGGCACTACGTGAGTCAAACTCGAAGTGTTTTGCAACAAAATGACACCTCTCTCGATTCTGTAAGTTATTTCAATACATATTTATATGCTATCAAAGTTGTAAAGTCCTTTTCGCCCTGTACATGCTATAGTAAAATGTATAAAACTGCTCAATATTCATTACATAACGAAAGAAAATACTCGTCAAAACAATCACACACCAGCTGCCATATGCATTATGGTAGACTGCTTTCTTCTGGCTAAAGGTCGTTCAGATGGCACTACCAGTCACTTCCAACTCAGGTTGTAGTAACTAAGTTAAATGACAACACCATGCAGTTATGAACCTGAAATGTCCACTGCTGGGAAAAGTGCAATCGATCTTTGTTGTTGTTGTCGTCATTTGACAACACCATGCACGTGTCTATGACCTTCACGGAATGAGAGTATGATAAATTTAAGAGAACGAATGGTTTTCACAAGGAAATACAACGTCAATTGGGCTGCAGGTGTTTGTGCTATCTACTCATTTGGACGTGTTTGTATTTTATATAGCACCTTCTTGCATTTTGTCATAAAATACAGACCGCATAAAGAATAAATATTGAAAAGAAAGTGTTTGAGAACTTATAAATAATGATAGGTGGTTTTATTAAATTAAATATATGATTGCGTGCAACGTTGAAAACATAATCCTAGCCATATTTGTTCTACTAGGCTATCATGTAACAACTCTGCTTCCATTCAACCGATTTAATAAAGGCTTGGAACTAAGACCAACTTTTGTAATAAGAGTTTAGAACTTAAGTTTCGACTGTGGTGGTAATTTGTTTCTCCGTTTTTTTTTCTTTCTTGCAAATATTAGCATTTCACTTATCAAATTACCGATTTTTATGGAAATGTAAGTTAATTGTTCTTACAATAAATTGTGCAGAAATGTTGAGTTTGGATGATGTCAGCCATTTGTTATTGCTATTTTTAAATTAGCTACTGTTTGTCAAAACTGTTATACGACACAATCCTTTAACCGATATTTTTTAGTAAATTTGGTGTGAATAATCTTTGGTGCAAATTATGTGACTTCCTTGAGTTATGTTTTAGTTTTCAAAGGTCCTCAGACTGTCGGAAAGGTGTTAATGCTCTTAAAGTAATGGATGATTTTAGTACGTAAAAGAACTGAGCAAAATGGAAAGGTATTACTAATGGTTGAAAACACTTATGTTTCTCAAATTCATGTCTTTTTTTTTCAATGAAAAATATTATGTACAGCCTTTTCAACCACTGTACTGTAAGCGGGGGTTTATATTTAACTATACAGGGTCACTATTTTAGATGTTGAATGTTAAGATACTTTCAATAATGTTTATATACTGTGATATCGACCATTTCTTGCTCACGGTAATTTTGAACGTAAAAATATTATATTATCCATTGATTACTATCCATGTAAGTCAATAACGAACACATTAATTTAATTACAGGTAATAAAATAATTCAATCAGTTATGTTTAAAATCTGTTTATAATTAGTCAAATACACCAAAACTTCATCTAATTTGTTGCTCTTCTTGCGTAGATTTGATTTTGATCAATAGTTTGAGATGCGTAAACTTTGTTATATCTTTTGTTCAGTGTTATGATATTATAACGGAAGTTTTGTCACCATATTACGGTTTTTAGACTATACATTTTCAATGTCGTATTCTAGTTTCTTATGACGTAAACCTATATACAGCATAAGCTTCGACATCGAATGTGATATGTTGTGAGGTGAAGGATTGGTTTGGTTTGCTTTAAGTATTTAGTTCTAGTCTTAGCTAGAACGATGATAATGTGTAGTTATTAGGCCACTGAGATGCTGCTTCGGGGCTCACTGTACTCTTGAGCAGAAAACTGCCTGGTGTGACGCTTTGTGATGGCGAAGATAGTAGAAGTGAAGCTATATATGGATGTTGAAGCTGCTACCGTCGTAGATGTTGAGTAGCCTTTTTGGTTTCAGAAATTAGGTGTGTAGTCCTTTTGATTTCAGGGTTAGTTGTGCAGCATGTAGTTTTACTCGATTTCTGTAGAGATTAGCTGCATTAGCTTGCCGAGTGTGGTTTGGAGAGAGTTAATCTGTTTTTTAGATTGGAGATTAACTCTTGGTGATGGACTTGATCTAGATGGTTCGGCAGTATGATTGATTCCATCCACTTCCAGCCCTTCTTCCCGCAGTCGATTGGCCTCTGTTTCACTCTCGCAGAAGACATGAATGAACGCGGTTTGTCGACCAGTTAATTTAACGAGGACTCTCGCACACTTTTTGATATTGAAGTTCTTGTCGATGAGAGCCTGAATGACAGATAATTTCGTGTGTAAGCTTATCTTCCTAATGACAGCCGTTGGCGCTCGAACTTCTATTGGCTCTGGAACGGTACGTGTAGATTGGCTTTCGTTAGGTGCGGTGTTCTGACGCGAGGCTGTTGCTACTGTTCTGGTGGGTGTGGTGTTGGTTGACCTGCCTTTCTGCTTCTGTATGGTCTGTACAATCTTGACAGCCTTGTTTGCTGATGAAGCAGATCCAGAGTTAGTTTGAGGCTAAGTCTGGGTAGAACTGTTGGCTCGATATTGACCAGTCTGCACGCCGTTGTGAAACAACTCCACAATTCGATTGATATGCGTGCCAAGGTGATATATTAATAGATTATTTTTGTCGGGAGATGTCCAAGATGTGTTGGCAGTAATTGGAAAGACTTCAATGCCATCATCTCGTTCAATTCTGCTTACCATCATGAAATCAGGTTTACTGTTGAGATTGTAAATACCAGTAATATTGATTTCCTGTTGGACGATTTCCGCTTTTGTCGACACCTTAGAACGCTGAACTTTAATCATCGTGGGCCCAGTTGTGCTTGTAGCTGTCAACGTAACGTGCAAAAACGCGCGGTATCCGTCGTAGCTTGAGGTGAAAGCCAATCGTGGCAGAGTATTTGCTTAGCCATTTCTCGTACAAGAAATCGTGGGTTCAATTCCCAGACAAGACTGTGTGTGTTGTGATTTCCTTTCTACTCCATTAATAAAAATAGGCATTATCTATCTTCCTGAAACTACCCATCAGGTGTCAGACCGACATAAAACACATATTGTCACATACGAGGTGACATCAGTATTTTTCTGGGGTCGGTTTCACGTAAAATACGATAGAAGCTTGTGAATTATATCATGCTGGATTTAACTGTCTTAAGTCACATTCCAGATAAAAAGAAGGCTTCGCAAGGGATCCCATTCTATCACGAGATGGATTGACATTAAAATTTGACTAAGATTTAAAAGTGCGATACACATAATCAGTATTAATTTTTAAATATTTCAAGGTGAAAGTTGAACTTCCCTTAAACAACGTGCTAATAAGAGTTCTGATAAATTAAAATCGAGATGCTTTTTTTTCTGTTATTTCTAAATTGAACCTTCTCAACTGTCAATGGCCAATGTCCAAACCATACATAACTATATTCTTCTAGCGTAATCCTTTTTTATATTTTGCTTCACCTAGTTCCTAGAAATCAAACAAGTCCCATTGGATTCGAACTCGGGACAACGAGATTTAAATCAATAATGGTGGAATATTCTATCTAACATTTGTAAATATCTATTGAGAATAAACCTTGTAAATCAAATGCATTGCAAGATATTGGTCTTGTCAAAAGTTGAATAAATCCCTTGGTTTTGAACCTATGACTCTCGGATTTAAATAATTTATAATTGATTCTTACACACGATTTTAGAGTTGTTTTATAAAAAAAATACCATATATGACAAACTTTTTCTGATACTCTTACCCGTAAATCGAATAAAGGGCTCTGCATTCAAACCCGTGACGAAGAGACATAAATTAATAATATCGGGTTAAAGTACTTGACATTTAAAAATTTTCTGTTCGAAAAGCAACATCTTCGACAAATATATTCAGAAATAATGTTATTTTCATAAAATCAAATAAAGACCTATGGATTCAAACCTATGATCTTACGATTTTCATCAATAACAAAGAATTTATCTACGCAACATCTGAAAAATCTTGGTGAAAAATAAAATTATTTTTCCAATATTTTTTGAAATATCACGCACAGTTGGCTGTAAATCAAATAAAGGCCTGTACATTTGAAACCGTGACAGTGATATTTAAACCTTAAGCATTTGAAAACATTTGATGGACAAATAAACTTTCTACGGTTAACACTGTCAAAGAAAATGCCATTTCTGTTAATGGAATATATGCCTCTGGAATCGAACCTGTGCCTTTTGGGTTGAAATCAAAACATTAAATTTTACTAAATGTATAAAAAAAAATAATTGCGACTAAAACTATCTGAGATCTTGATACATTTTCTGTGAGCTATTCCACCTGGTTCTAGCTGTATCGAATACATTCTCTTTGGTTTGAACCCCCTGACCTTCATATTTAAGTCATTACACTTAATTATACTACTCATGATTAGAAAGCTTTGGTGCAAAAATTCACCTTCTAAAACTAATACTTCCTGGGATGTAGCTTCTGCCCATAAATGGAATGAAAGCTTTTGGATTAGAACCTGTGATTACAGGATTTAGTTCAGTAATTGTGCTACATTGTGGATGAACTCCATTCCGTCAACCTGCTGTTCTAGACAAGTCGCAGCCCTGTGATGATGGATCTAGCAATGCTGCTGCATAGTGAATAGGTTGCAGTGCTGTAACTTTTCTACTTTGAAAACTTGCAGCACCTTTGTTTCTTCTGCTTTAGATATTTGGGATTCAGAAACACCTTGGCAAATCCCTCGTCAATTTCTTTGAATGAAGCAAAAACCTGTGAATATTGCATTTGTCCGACTCCATCTTAAATATCCAAGATACTACTGGTGTCAGAAGTTTGATCAACTTCTCCATTCTGACCCCAAAAATACCATCAAGTAATTTTGCTTTGTGTTCTTTAACAAAATTGGGATGTGCAGCTGCTTCATGAACAGCAAGGTTTTGCAGGGTGACTTTTGTGGCTTGAAGATGCACAAGAGATTTTAAGTAGCTTCCCCAACGCGTTTTGCAAGGAAGACTAAGAGAGGTTCGTATGTTTTTGTATTAATTGATTGTGTGAAAAAGTGCATTCAGGAACTAGACGTTTCTCACAGGAACTTCTGTTCCTCCGTCTCCGTTCATCACGACCACCACAGGCGATTTTGCAGCTATTTCTGTTATGTTTGTGACTTTGGTTTGACAACCATCCCAAATTTGAATGTAATGTAGTCTGCAATGTAGTCTCCATAGTGGCGATTTTCTCTCGTGTTTACGAAACTGATAAATACCGGCTGGAGTTTTGTTACCACAAAACTTATTATTCCTTCTTTACGAATATTGTTCCAACCGTCACTGTAGTTTTAGATTTTTGGAATTCTCTAGTTCTGCACCTAGCTGTGTTTGCATTTCATTAAACTGCACATCAAATTGCCAAGCTTATAAAGACTTCCTATCTGCAGGTTTATATGATGTCACTAGTGCTCGGTACACTTTGCATCACACTACTTGAAATTTCCCTTTCACCACTAGAGTTTGGTCTATTAGCATGAGGAAAGACTTGAGAGTACTGACTTAAACATTCATTTTTCCCTCCTGATCCTTTTAAAATTGTTTTCTTCAGGTCTTGTTGACATTTGAAACGCTTGTTTATATGATCTGACATTTTATTTACAATTCCAATGTTTATAGTTTTTTCCACAGTACTTGCAGCTTACTGACTTATCACTTCATACATTATATGCACTCCACAGTTTGCTTTTATATCGACCCATCTTCAGTCTTCACTCAACTAAAAAATAAAAAAAATCTTACAACTTGACTTAAAGACAGTATGCTATATACAACAGCACATGGTCAACTCACAAACAACTCAAGGAAGATATGCCAAAGATACTACTACTTTTGTATGAGACTATGAGTATCTTTGGTTATGCCAGCACTCAGCAGTGTTGTCACTTGCCAGAGACTAATCCACATTTTTCCCTCTTGCAAGTTGCAACACTAAAATATCCCTCCCAGTGGTTTATTTTCCTTGATATTGGAAAAAAATGTCTCGTATAACCCTAAATATCTTTACATCTTATATTGAACAAAAAAATCATCACACATAATTCAAGNTATTTTAAGCTATTTATAATAAATACCCACTTTTTGGGTAGGTAAGTAAGTACCCATGTCCCAAATCTATATGAGGCTTTTTTACACTGTTTATCATTGGCATATTGATCTAAGTCTGCTCATATTTAAGATTTATTGAAAAGTATCATTAATCACCTTAAAATTGTGAAAGGTTTATTATTGCTTGCAATATATAGGGTGGCCATAAAGTCTGGACACATAGGCAAATAAACAAATAAAGACAAATATAAGTAAGTGCTTGTACGTGTTTTTAATGCATAAAAACGTTAGGTCACACAATATGTTTAAATGTTGTCCCTCATTGACAATGCAAAGGTCAAGATTGTGAGCAAAACACAAATATCACAACTTTAAATAAACCTTCCCGATGTTTAAACATTGTCCTTTTCTTCACACATTGGGCCAGAGGTGAATTTTCGGGATTTGTTTGTGCAAACAAACCATCTTCACATTTTTTATGAACAAAAGATTGTCTGCTAAGTTTTAAAATATCATGCCTGAATGGCTCAAGGATCTTGCAAGCCTTGAAGAAGTTAAACATTTTAATCGGCAATCGCAGGAAATGCATTGCAGACACTACACTTTGCCACACCAGCCATTTAAATTCCATTAGCCACTTGTCTTGGTATTTTATTTTACCACCACTTTGGACGGAATAGCTTAATTTCTCTACGCAAGTTGTCACTTGTATTACTGGTTTTCGGTATCACTTTACTAATTTCAGAATTTATATTAGCTGGGCTTTGCACTTGTAGTTCTTTTTTAGTACTTCCCCATAGCATAGATTGAAAATAAGATGTTAAACTTCGCTGAGTTGACATTTTACCCATAATAACCGTTTTCATTTAAGTTGGTAGAGTATGTGCGATCTGATCGATGGTATTACAAAAAATGCTGTTTTTCACGTATTCTGCATCCCACCTCTCTTTAATGTTCCCAAAGCCTTCCGGAGACCTGCATAGGTCTTTAAGGTGTATGTATTTCCGTTCATTTTTCCCTCCTTTTTCGTCGGTGCAGAATTCCAGTAATTCAGAACCAACAAATTGTCTTTTGCATATGCAGTGTAGTGCAGGCAGAGTCCCTAAGTATCCATTCAATGATCACTGACTTAAAAAAGGAAGACGGTAACTTAAGTTTTGTTAATTTGAGAATATAAATAAGGGCTTAGAGATAAAATCTTTTAATCTCCTTTTGTTTGCACAAACTTATTGAATTAATTACTAAAGAAAATAAAACATTAGGTGTAGGCTATTAGCATTAAACTTGATAATTTTATGATTGCTAGAGTAAAATATTTGGTCACCATGGGCAACCTGGAGACCTAATTTTTGGATCCCTGCCTATGATTATACTTTTTTTCCCCATTAATGATGGTCTCTATGGCTGATTCTTTGCATCGCATATCTGTGGCATGTTTATTAAAGTATTTTAGCTTTTATATTTATGACCAACTTTAAATAAAATTGCTACTCCTCCTCTCTTGTATGATGTTGTACTATAGTAAGAGGCTAATTTATATCCCATAATGGTTAGAAGATGTTCAGTTAATAGTAAGATATGACGGTCAGATTCTACGAAAAATACTTTAATTTTTAAGAACTTGTTTGTGACACACTGTATATTTTGATGTATGAGCCTAATAGGGGACAGTTTAACAGATGTTGGTTTATTTTTTGTGTTTAGTCTAAAAAAGGATTTTTTTTCTCCAATCTAGTGGAACTGCCAGATCAGCCACAGTCTGATAAAGTTCTAATTTTACTATCTATTATTCGCCAGGTAGATCTAAAATGTCACTTTTAAACGTGCTCATTTTTTTATGACAATGTAATAATTCGACAATAAACTGTCAGATAAAATGGTGCGATAACTTGGATTGCAAAACTAAACACACTCGAGTCAACCTCTCCCTCAAGATGTTGAGGCTTGTTTCTGTTGTAAGGAAGGAACGGGTCTGAGGTCAGCTGGCATTACTCGAAGACCGATATTAAAGGAGCTGGCCTGAGGTGACGAATGACTGCTCTTAGAACCAACTTCTTGCTCATCAGATGTGTTGTTGAGATCAGGAACAAACTTGTGCCTGTAAAAAGCATTTTCTTGAAACCTTTAGCAGCTGTTGCAACAGTATCTGCCTTGTTGTAATCTTCACCCAGAATTCTTACTATTCTTGCCCTTGTTTTGCTTCAGCCAAGTTTCTATCGTTTGCGGCGTAATGTGTTTTCAACAGGAGCATAAAAGCTNTATCAAGGGAGTGCATTTTGTGTGTACAGTGTGGGGGTAAGCCCAAAATGTGTTTGTTCCCCATTGTTATGTACAAGGTCCAGTAATTGAAATTTCTGGTATGGAAATAATGCCCCTCCAGCCAGAACCAAAATTACAGCATCATCTTTGTTGGGCTTCACATTGGCCAAGAACTGCTTATGAAACCATTGGAGAAAACTGTTCTTCTGTATCGAACCGAATTTGTGACACACTGCAATGTAACCCACACTGCAATGTAACCGATCTGAGCTCCATCAAGGAGGTAAGGTTTCATATATAATCTGGGAAAGACTTGGAACGGGGGAACAAAATGTCCTGCAGCCCTCAACTGTCGCTAAGGAACCTCTCTCTCTGCAGATGGTATAGCTCCAGCCCGGCATTTCCCTTTTAGAGATATAACTTAGCTGTTCTAATTATGCAGGTGTTCAAACTCGAATATCCATTATTTTGAAGTAGTGTAGTAACTGATCAACCACTGTCATAAACATTGAAATATGAAATTAACAATGTACTGTTAGTGCTTATGTGGCACAACTGTTGGGACGGGAACTGCCTCTTTGCGTATCGGTATCAGCCTTATTAAATAAGGCATTGTAATCTTTGCTTTTGAAAATGGTGCCATACATAGTATTCCACATGTTTGAGGGATGTGCATATTTATCACCTTTTATCTTTTTTATAGAATTCATTCAAAGAGGAAGGTTTGACTTGTTGGGAAATGTCAAATGGGAACAAGGCGTTAGTCTGCACTCCAACTGCGGACAGTATACAGGGTGTCCCATTTTAAACTTTATCCTCATTTATCNCTCAAGATATGAGGGATAGAGAAAAATTTCCTCAATAAAAGTTGTTCACTTTTGAGGGGGCAAAAAAGTTACCCAAACTATTTTAAGATAGATGGCACCACCTTCGACATACGAACAACAACTTTTTGTTTTAAATGGGAACCCAAAGTTTTTAATGGCTTATTGGAAAGAGGGGGTAAAATGCTATCAGAAATGTCTGGGTCAATTTGTTCGTATGCGGTTTTGTATCTCAGTAATGATCATTTTTTACTGCCGGCATTAGCGTTACCCAAGACAAACCACGTGGAGGTTGCACGGTCAGATTTATGTCTCGTGGTGTTGTGTGTGTGTGGGTGTTGTGTGCATAAACATACAAAAATCAAAACATGAAGGAAATAAAATAAACAGTGTAGGTGGGTGTGTGTGTGTGTGTGTGTGTTGAGTGTATGTATTGTGTGGGTGTGTGTTGTGTGCATAAACATACAAAACTCAAAACATGAAGAAAATAAACATAAAAATAAATAAAACATAAACAATGTAGGTGGGTGTGAGTGAGTGAGCACGTGTTTGCGTTACTCTGCTTCTTCACCTGAAGAACTGCTTAATGTTTCTTCCATCTTGATTGATGCACATATTAATTCTTCTGTCAAAATTTTGCACGGTTCTTTGCAACATTTCTGGAGAAATGGCATGACAGGCGTTACAGATCCTTTCTTTTATGTTTTCCCTCGTAGTTGGACATTCACGATAAATTAGATCTTTGAGATATCCCCACAAGAAGAAATCTAACGGCGTGAAGTCTGGTAATCTTGGAGCCCAAGCAACTGGTCCATTTCGTTTTATCCATCTTTCTGGCAAAACTAAATTCAAATGATCACGGACCGCTCTGTAGTAATGAGGGGGTGCCCCATCTTGTTGAAACCAAAATATTCTTCTCATATGCAAGTCAACGTCTTCCTTAAGGCTAGGTAAATCTTCTCGAAGGAACTGAAGGTAACGCGCTCCGTTTAGATGTTCGTAAAAAAATAAGGTCCAATAAGATAGCCGTTGACAATCTGACACCACACGTTCAAGCTCCACGGATGTTGTATGTCAACTTGTCGAAACTAGTGAGGATTTACATCACTCCAATAATGGCTGGTATGTCGATTGACTATGCCTACATTGTGAAGTGTTGCCTCGTCAGAAAACATCACAAAGTCAAAGAATGTTTCGTCTTCCTGAATTTTCAGTCTTGCCCAATTAAAAAAATTTACTCGATTAACTGCATCAGCTGCTGACAACTGCTGAACCAAAATGATGTGGTAAGGATGAAACTGTGCCGATTTCAATATCCTATGAGCACTTTGCGACGCCTTGTTCTCGCTGAACTTGACGCAACTTATGTGAGGATCATTATGAATCATGCCCAGCACTGCAAGTGTTCTTGGATCGTCCACGCTAAGATTTATTTTTCTTCGCTTACGAGACAGAAATCCACGACGAGCTCTTCCCTCAAGAGCAGTGAACGTTGGTTGCGACGGACATCTACGATGAGGATAACGACCTCTAAATATGCGTTGCGCCAATGCGTAATTCCGTCGCGCTTCACCAATCACTAATAAAATATCAACTATTTCATTTGGGGAAAAATCTGACATTTTGTAGATGTGTTCACGACAAACAATGAAATTGAACTACGTACAAACAGTTGCTTATCTGAAAGGTTCTCAGAGTGTATTTACTTCGATGTTTGTACCAAAATCAAAAGTAAATTGGTTGTGGTTGTAAACAAATCTCTGAGATACTAATACAACACACACAACACTCACAACACCACGAGACATAAATCCGACCGTGCAACCTCCACGTGGTTTGTCTTGGGTAATGCTAATGCTGGCGGTAAAAATGATCATTACTGAGATACAAAATTGCATATGAACAAATTGACCCAGACATTTCTGATAGCATTTTCCCCCCTCTTTCCAATGAGTCAATAAAAACATGGGTTCCTATTTAAAATAACAAAGTCGTGGTTCGTATGTCGAAGGTGGCGCCATCTATCTTAATTACGAAAATCTTCTTTAACAAGCCAATGCACCTATATACTATAATTAATACCTGCCAGTTGTATCCAGGTAGATCGGGTGTTTCCGACTCACTCCCACATATGGGCCAGACCTGAGTCTGGCAGGAATTGTCTGCTTGCTTCATATCCCCTTTCCTGCACCTCCAATATCTTTGAAGGTCACACACAGAAACCTGGTGGAAGGGAACCGATGGCCCGGGTGATGGTCCCTTTAGATTCCTTTAACTGATAAGGGAGTTAAAGAAACAAATGAATGGTGTTTGAAGGGGTTGTAGAATACAATTAGGCATCTACAAATAACAAAGCTAATTTTTCTAATATTGTCTTAGGATACTTACTTCATCGGATAGAGTTTCTGTTCCTCTCAACTTTTCAATTATCCATGTTTCATGGTTGACAGCATCCAGTTTTTCTTTGAACACTGCCACCTGTAAATAAAGAATGTTTTTATTGAAAGTACAGCCAGTAAAATATGCATTTATGTAGGATGGAAGTTGTTAGCCATTCAGATTCTGGTAGTAATAAGGATGAAAGATTTGATATGGTGGACAATAATATATTAAGTTGTACTTGAAGTCTGGATCATTATTGTCAAGAATGTACTGTAGTCACACTCGATGTACCAAAGAAGCGAAAATTTGTAGTAAAAACGCGACTATTGACTACATAATTTGTTTCCACCTAGCACACTTTAGGTTTATATCACACTCTATTCGTGGTTTTAACTTTGACAAAGCTGTAATTTAATATAAATAATAAACAGCATTACTCCTGAAATAACTGCATCCGAATCCATATTCTGCCCTCTGGTGTTATACCTCGATGTTGTAAACCTCCTTTTTTTAAAATCTGATATCAGGTAGGGTTTCAAATACTTTGCTAATATCTAAAANAATGATTTCCCCCAACCTGGTGTTAAAAAAAATGTTAAAATTGACAAACGAGCTTCCATTTCCTGGACCATCGAATTAAAATGATTCNGAATTAATACCAAGGTTCTGTAAAATATGTGTAAAAATTGGTCACCATNTTTTCACGAAATATTTCAAGACAAACGAACTTGAAGACAACAATTTTGTGCCTCTGTACAAAATTGAAGAACTACTCTGCCCTCTAGTGGCTCAAAAGAACACA
>KZ877688.1:15293-28282 GCA_003456935.1 Machilis hrabei
AAAAAAAAAAAAATCCCAAGACACTTGTAACATTTCAAGACTGTATGCGGATGGTTATTTGGATCTGTGACAGTTGGTTGACAAGACAGTTGGTCGACAAGTCGGTCAACAATTTATAATACTATTTTACATTTTTTTTCATACGGGAATTTAAAATCATACATATAACCAACGTAACACAAATCACTTTTTCAATAATACATAAAAATTTTCAAATATAAATAAATCGGAATAACATCGCAAATCAATATGATTATATTATGTCGAACTCATACATTGGGTCACAGGTGTGACTTCAGGCTTCTGCTAGTTAACAGTACAGAATGCACCNTNTTTATTTTATCTTTAACACACGACCTAAATTCAGTTGGACGGAGTGAGGACTTCAGCTTGCACATCCGCTCCATTGTAGCCTTGGCATTTTTGCCATCACATCAAATTCCGGATGCATCTTCGNACTACAAATCTCCCCACATAGCTANACAATCTCGATATATCACTGGCAGGCGTGACATGTACAACTATACCCATCGATACCCAGTCCTGCTAACCTGGGGATTGTGTATATAAAATTGGCCCACACAAGCAATTTACTGCAGGAACAAATGGACCAACACTGCTTAGGTCATTCTGCAGTCAAAGGTAGTGGCCATGCCAGTTTATTTAAGAAGATATATCTAAAATCCTGATCTGTAAATGCAATCAATTTTAAAGTGCTGTCAAAAATGTCAACTAATCACACAGCATTTATTTGCTTTACTAGAATCAGTTAGAAAATTAGGATGTACAACAATTTCAAGATAATCAGTACTGCAGTATGCAACTTCCTGGCCTCAAGTTGGGTATTCAAAGTATCATAAAATTAAATAAATCATGAAACATGTTAATATCAAATTCTGATTTTCTAAGCACTTCTCAGTTGCGTAGAGCAGAAGAAATATCAGGGCTTGTCTTATAGTTGTGTTTTAATCAGACTGCTTCAACAAGGAACAGATAATTTTGCCTGCTTAGTGTGCTGGGAATCACAGAAACTAAATAACCATGTTAANTATTATATCTTACTCTGTTTTGAAAGGTTACAAAGTCTGCAAACGTACTTCATACACAATGAGCAAGAATCATTACTGGTACATGATAAGGGTCAATATATGAAAATGGGACAATGAGATTTTTTTTTTTTATCTAGTCACAATCAGGTTTTATTTATGTTCATACATTATTTATAAAGCTAAAATCAACATTTGCACAGATCATGAACAGTTGTTATGCTTAACAAGTGTAAAGCTAAAACTCACCTGGCATCCGGTAGCAAAACTTTGTAGACTTATCCCATTCCTCCTTTAGCGAGAGGTTAAACATGGAATAGGCTGGATCACCAGTAACTTCTCTCACCACCTTCAGGAACTTTGGCAAACGATTCCACATATCACTATTTGACAGAGACGTGTACGTCTCGAGAAGAATTAACCCGTTACACCTGTTGATATACAGAGACAACTTGTACTAGAGGTGTGAAGACGATCAAAAGAAATACAGGAGTACAATGAATTACAAACTACAAAGGAAAATTAAGAAGAGGCAGATTCTAACTTTCTCAAAAAGTCCTCTACGACTCTCCCAAATATTTCAGTTCTTTTCAATAATTCTGTTCTAACGGTAGCATCTGTATCACTAGTTAATGTTGCTAAAATATCTTTAATTGCTGAAGTAAGGTTAAGATGCTGAAACGAGAGCTCAATAAACATGTTGATACCATATTGCACTTATAATTGAAACAATGAAATCAAGCCTGTCTTTTTGTGGTTGGAAGATATTTTATTTCAAACAGACTTTATTTCAATGATTTTGTTGCAAGTTAAAAATGGCATAAATTATTTTGTAGTGCTCCTCTTTCACGTTCTTTTTTTTATTCACGATTGTTTTAGCAAAATCAAGACAATTTCAAAGTTTAGTGATTCAGTGCCTTAATATTGAATCATTCACTTCACTTTGAACTGTACTTCCATCCTTTTTCACTCTTCCCTGGTCCTGTCTGCTACTACTCGTCTTTGTACAACAATGTACTGCACATATTCATGATATGGTTGGATGCTTTCGTTGTGTCCTCTCAATATTCTACAGCTATTATGAGGTTAAAAGCAGATTGTATCCAAACTTCCTTTCTTACTAATTAGGGTAGCTATAAAACCTGTCATTAAGACAATACAATGCACTCGCATTCACAATTATTAAGTATTCTTGTTAAACGATTTCCAATCCTCTATAAAGGCCCTTTTACACGAGGCAATAAGTTGAGCAAGTCATTGCCTAGTGCATTTCTTGGCAAATTTTCCTGTTTTACAATGAAGGCAAGAAACTGAGCAAGCTTTTGGGATAGATCTGGGGCTATTTTCTGGGCAATGCAAGCAGCAATCTACTCTTCTTGCTCAGGATATTGCTCCATAAAACACGATATTGCTTTGTCCATTGAAAGCAATGTACAAAGCAATATTCTCAGCAATGAGCTAGGCAATGAATTGCTCAACTTATTGCCTCATGTAAAACGGCCTTAAGATTCTTTCAATTGAATATAGTGCTGCAACATTCGAGATTTGAGAGGGTCCTTATTCAGTAATGACATCCCAGTATGTACAGGAATACCATTGAAACATTTTATCCTGGCTCAGTATCTAATGAAAATAGATAACAAATCCTCATCTGTACACAAGAAAAAGATGTAGTACAGGGTGGCCCATTAAAAGAGGTAAGGAAATCGTTCACAAATAATATCACTGTTTCACATTCAGTAACATTTATTATGGATCACAGGTGACAATAAATCATTCTTTCCATCAAAGCAGGTGTTGAAAGGGTTGACCATTGAACACAAGACAGCGCTGCACATGTGAAATCAGATTAAACAGACTGTAGGCCCTACACATTTAGGAAAACATTGAGAATGCAATACAGACACTTGTCAGTTGAGTGCATGGTGGTTGAGGTTGTATGAACGAGGAGTGAAAACGATGCTCTCGTTACAACAGAGAATCTTTGTTGTTGAATCATTCATGAAAAACAATGAGTCGTTTAAGAAGTGTCGTGAAGAGTTCGCTGACAAAGTCCAGAACAGAGATGCTCCGAGTGTTTCGTCTATCCAAAAGCTGATGAAGAAGTGGCGTGTGAATGGGTCTGTATCAAATGTGAACAAGCAACGTCGGAGAACTGTCAGAACTCCGGAAAACATTGCACGTGTTGAAGACCGAGTGGTAATAATGAGTCCTACGAAATCTACGCGTCGTTTATCTCNGCAAGTTGGAATAAGTCGAACAACGTGCCAGNAGNTATTAAAACTGGACTTGTATATTAAGCCTTTCAAAATCAGTGTTCTTCATCAGTTACGGCCACTAGATGCTCCAGCCAGAGTTGCGTTGTGTAACTGGTTGTTAGAGGAAATTGCATCTGGACGTTTGGATCTGGAGTTGTTTTTTATGCGTGACAAAGCGTGGTTCCATCTTAGTGGTTATGTGAATGCACAAAATAGTCGCCACTGGTCAAGTGAAAATCCTCACGTCTTTCACGAGCACCCTTTTTNTNCACGACTTAAAACTCGCTGTGTGGTGTGCAATATCAGGGCAGCGTATCTTAACCCCTTTTTACTGTACCACACTCAATTCTGCNCGCNACATTGAAAACATTTTTGATCCATTCGTGGAACAGTTAATTGAAAATGAGAAGTTGTACGGCTATTTTCAACAAGACGGTGCAACGGCACACACGGAAAATGCCACGATGCAGTGAATCCTCTGAAGTGTTAGGTGACTGTGACAGAATTGTTGGTGCTGGTTGGTTTGTAGCCCCCACGTTCGCCTGACTTATCATCCTGTTACTTTTTTCTGTGGGGCAATTTGAAAGGTAAGGTCTACAAAAACAATCCTCGGTCATTGGAACACCTTCAAGCAAACACCGTTGCTGAAATCAATGCCATTTCGCCTGCTGATCTTTTTCAAGTTTCCCAGAATCTGATTTCACGTGCACAGCGCTGTCTTGCGTTCAACGGTCAACCCTTTCAACACCTGCTTTGATGGAAAGAATGATTTATTGTCACCTGTGATCCATAATAAATGTTACGGAGTGTGAAACAGTGATATTATTTGTGAACGACTTCNGTACCTCTTTTAACTGGGTCACCCTGTATAAGATGAAGAGGAACTCAATTCCTTTTGTGTAAAGTATTCAGTCTAGGTTTCAACAAATAAATTAATGACAAGATTTATCTTAACATACTCTCTTTTCGGAGTACGGTAAGATACACCTTGTCATTACTTTATTTATTGAAACATGAATTCTNGCTCCAGCTTCAGACAAAATATCAATTATTCAGTCTATGTCTATTTGTTTGTACCTAGGTGANAGTGGACCCATCTTAAAATTTTTAACACACTAATGGCATTTCCACAGGTGTGTAAAGGTTAACATTTTGCCTGAACTAGATTTTCAGTTCACCAGCTCTGAAGAAAGTAGTGTCANATTAAACATTTTTGTTTGGTGCTTCTGTAATAAAATGTAATACATTGTAACAGTGGTAGTGTAAGTTAAAGATTGCAATTTATTCCGAGAATCAGAGACTCGGTTTGCTGTAGGATATGTATTTTAATGTGCACGTCAAAATTTATTAGACTGATTTCAACGACCTATATGCTGCCATTAGGTTTTGTGAATCTTGAAAGATGTTAATTTTTGTAACCTACTGTGTAGGCTACATGCAATTATTTTGATTATTTAACGTTCAC
This sequence comes from Machilis hrabei, assembly GCA_003456935.1. NCBI lineage: Eukaryota > Metazoa > Arthropoda > Insecta > Archaeognatha > Machilidae > Machilis > Machilis hrabei. Next base: position 20,063 of record KZ877688.1, read on the forward strand.
ATTATTTAACAACAATCAACTCCATTCTGTTAATTGAAAGATTAACATTTCATATTGTTTCTGTATGTGTACTTTGACAACTGGATTTGATGGTTAAAAAAATGGCACATTTAAGGCTGCAATGTCCCAAAAGACAATGTAGAATTCTTCAATAATAACTGTTGGAAGTACAAACAAGTTCCATATGATTGTAGAGTTTGTCATACATTCGCTGCATTGTGTGTTTATGCTTGCATAATTTCTCATACTAGAAAGGTTGTTTTTTGTTTCTTACCAATTTCCGCTTCCTATGCGGTTATGTAAACATTTAACGACACTAAACCAGAACTTAAACTCTTAATTAGTATTATATTTCTGTAAATGTGGCATCCTTAAGAATTTCTAATAATAATAACAACTAATATTAACCCCAAAATTATTTAACATGTCTTGTCTACACACGAACTATAAAATACTTGCATAATTTGTAGAGGTTTCAACAATTCTGTGAACTTTACCAGCTAAAGCTAACAAGTGAATGATGACCAGTTACCTTTTATGGCAAGGTTCCTTGTAGATATCCAACTGGAAGTACTGTGAATTATCTAGAAAACACCGCCTCTTCTTGTAGATGGTAAAGTGAGAATCGTCCTTCTGAGCCAACATATTAATGTAATCTCGTTGGGTGATTTGCGTCTTCACCTCCACAGACTGGCCTTTGACTTTAGGTTTCCGGATTGCATGCGTGTAGCTCCAGTGGCCTAAAAGAATAGCAATTCTAATTTATTCCTCTCGTTATCGATTACAACTAGTACGTGTCGGGTTTTAAAATGCAAAGCTCACCATTTTGTCCTCTTTTCCTCAATCGCACCTGTGAACTTCTACAAGATGCTTGGAGATAGTGGTGAACAACGTCGAAATCTTGAAACGGTGGAAACTGCGATTCTGATGGCAATGGGCCTCGGACAAGAAATTTTACTTTTCGAGAGTTCGTGTTCAAGCGGTCACCAGTGTCGATGCCCAGTTTCATACACACGCTCTGAAAAAATATGTATGAACAAATCAACTTCATCAAGTAACTATCCCCAACTTGGTTGAAGTGATGCAGTGGCTTTTTCAGTTAAAGTATTATATTATATTTTGAAGATCTTAGTTGACAGAAAAATAGTTATAACAACAGGTGTCTGGGAAGAATATCAACAACAAAATTAACACTATTCAGTGAAAATGCAGTAAAACAGTATCTTACGAAGTTTTAGTAACTTCAATAAATTTCTACACAAGTTCATTAGTGGCACTATGAACTGCACCTTTCAGGGAGAGAAAAAAAAACACTGTGAAGATGTGGCTGGAGAAAACTAAAGGTGGAAATGTTACAGGCATTGATTGGTTGATCGCATTTTGGATGTTGCATCACTCGTTAAGGACAAACAAAATGGACGAAAGCAATTCACAAATGAGGCCAAGGATGGTATTTTTTTAACATTTACTCTTGTAAACGAGTCTGGTTTATCTCCCTTATCTTCTTTAAGAACTGAACCAGTCATATAGCTCTGTAACTGTTCACAAGTAGACCAATATTTATATGGCATTTTTACTCAGACAGAGGACCTCTGCTGTAAGCTAACTTAGTTCACAGAAAAATAGTTATAACAACAGGTGTCTNGGAAGAATATCAACAACAAAATTAACACTATTCAGTGAAAATGCAGTAAAACAGTATCTTACGAAGTTTTAGTAACTTCAATAAATTTCTACACAAGTTCATTAGTGCCACTATGAACTGCACCTTTCAGGAAGATAAAAAAAAAACATGAAGATGTGGCTGGAGAAAACTAACATAGGTGTGATTGGTCAAGGTTGGTTTCTTTCTTTCCTGCCATTCTCTATTCCATGCTTTTACCAACAAAAAACATTTCAGTTTGTACTAAAATACAGTTATGTTCTGAATGGTTGCAGAGCTACAACTGCTTGCAGTCGGTCATGCAACAGTGAGACTCTCAACTTGGGTAACAGTTGCTTACAGATAGTAGCCAGGAAATACAGATTATGGTTTTCTCACAGAATGCAGTGGATATTTACTGCTTATACGGCACGTTATTTACTTCCAACACAACAGAGCTCCCCCACAATTCTCTGAAATGAGAGTACATCTAGACAGATCCATTTTGGGGTTCAGGAAATAAAAACACTTCTAGATCACCAGACATAAGCATTGTTCTACGAGAGAAAGGTGGAAATATTACAGGCATTGATTGGTTAATCGCATTTTGGATGTTGCATCACTCGTTAAGGACAAACAAAATGGACGAAAGCAATTCACAAATGAGGCCAAGGATGGTATTTTTTTAACATTTACTCTTGTAAACGAGTCTGGTTTATCTCCCTTATCTTCTTTAAGAACTGAACCAGTCATATAGCTCTGTAACTGTTCACAAGTAGACCAATATTTATATGGCATTTTTACTCAGANAGAGGACCTCTGCTGTAAGCTAAGGCCTTTCATCACCATTCACCCTGTGTGTGCATGCATGTCTTAAGGNCATAGTGAAACAGCACACTGTTCAACAGAACATAACACATTACCCTTTAATCAATCCAAACAATGTTTGTCAGGCAATACAACTGGACCAGCAANAGAGAATTTAAATTCCCACAATTCAAGTCTTAAGGTAGAACCAAGCTNAATTACGCATCGCATCACAACGCAACGCAACACGAGAGGATTTGAGGCTGCTATTGGTTCGTTTAGAAAGTGCCGCAAAAGCACTTAGTGCATGCCAATGCATGAAACGCGTGCGAGTGTCCTGGCCNATTTCTATTTTTGACGCGTCGCAACACGAGTAACACTTAGTTTTGATATTGATGTTGATTTAGGTCGATATAAAGAGAAAGGTAAAATCCAGTAAGTATTTCAAAGTAGCGGAGGGTAATATAAACTAACTAAGAATTTAAAATGTTGAATGAGAGTGAAGAAACCTTTNNAATTCTAGTAAGAAGCTTTCCTAACATCTACGACAAGTCCTCATCAGACAAATAAGAAAGTTACAATNCAAAGTCAGGTGAGCATTCTGGAGCTATTTCATAACTCATTTGTTTTGCAGTCCACCATGTAGCTAAAGTGGCAACTGTAGTGAGTATGGTAACGTTAGAAAGCAGCAGTTTGTCAGAGACATTGTGATGCATTGTTGGGCTTGGTTCTTGCTTAAGATTGTCCTTCAGAAAAATCCCAAAAACTCTGCATTTTTTTTACTTCTAATATCGGAAGTGTTCTTAAATTTTGTTGATCGGATTGTACTTCAATATCATGCTGGTTATGAATAAAAACTTGTGGACTTACCTCAATCATTTTTATGATTTTGGCCTCAAAATCTGACGAGTTATCTATCACATCAAAATACGGATGTCCTATCCACGCTTGAGCTGCCCGCCTGTCAAGGAAGCGAGCTAATTCAACATCTTCACTACGACATGCATGATCCTGAAAAGATATTTATTTACCTTTTATTATTATGTCATGAAGTTATTTAAAACAAATAAAGTAGCTGTGTAATAGAATGACAACAAATACGACCTTTGACAGCTAAGCTCGTAACACACGATCCAATTTTCCGTCCAAAATTCAATTTGTACAATATTTCATTTACAAATGTGTATGCAATTTCATCCACTTTTTCAAATCCATTGTACACGATACAATCAAGATTGTACTGAATGTCATGGAAATCTCGCACATCTCGGGACTGAATGTTCGCTTGTACTAACAAACAANTATGGTGGATGAAGATGGTATTTTGGCAGCGGCTGCAGTATTTTTGGCCCTCAACATTTCACTTTTCTACTGCTTGGGACGCTTCAATCGATGTAACAATGCATCAACCAATTTAGGTAGGANAATTTGGACGTGTTCTATTACGAAAAACGTAGAANNTAGACTAAATTCCATACAATTTCTTATCCAATAAGCCAATTCCGAGATTGGACAGATGATGGTATGCAATTTTTCAACGAAAAATTGGATCGTGTATGACGGACTTTAGTCCATCAAAATAAATTTTTTGAAGCTCTTGTATTGTTGAAATGCAATAAACTACTTATGTAAGAAGAAGGTTTGGTTTTATTGTAATTATAATTGTGCCAAGTAATTTAATTATGTAATTTGTTCTTAATTATAAAACTATGATATTGTAATTTAATTAATTTGTATGAAGCAACAGTAATTTGTAATTGGTCATGTTAAATTACAGTAATTGTATTTTGTAAGTTGTAATTGCTTGCTAGACCTTGTGTAATTTGTAATTAGTATTTAATTACATTTTTAATGTAATTGACCCAGCTCTGCTATTTTCAATAGTGCTTTTAATATTGCACATTATGTAAAGAACTCTGGGTGCCTTTCCTTCCACTAAGTAGTTCTTCAATTTGACTGTAGATGTCAACAACTCTAAACACAGTACACTCTTTTGGGAGAAGTTTGAAATAAATAAGCTTATGCAATGTTGTGAGCTGATGTTAAGGGAATTATAAACATGAATGACAAGCTACGATATGTAGTGTTTGTAAATAGTAAAAAAAATGGAGAAGAGGTATAAAAGACATGCAACTGTTTATGGATCTAATTAATGATTTAGATTACAGCAATGTCCATTCATTATCTGGTTTGGATACTGCATCAAGTCTGACACCAACTGAAAATGATAGCAATTCCAATAACTACACAGGTCTAGAAAGTGCTAGAGGTTAGCACAAAATTAATTTAGCATCTATGTGCCGCATTTTCCATTTAGTGTGTGGTCAATTTCGTTTCAAATAGTAGTTGGTGAATCAGACAACACAGTTTTTTAGACAAATTTATTTTCCGCTGAAACATTTTGCAGGTTCTGTGGTGACGAGTGATGAAAGGGTTAAACACGTACAGTAACAAAGTAGTCTTAACAAGTAGCTATAAGCGAAAACATTATTTTACAAAAAGACACACACACACCGAAACTTAGCCGTTGTACTGTTGAGAAAACACTGATTACATATTAAAGTCAACAGATTTTTATTATATCAGAAAAGTTTCAGACTAGTACACCTCTGAGCGCGATGTGTGACGATATATGGCGCCGCATGGAGTCAAAATATACCCTAATGCTGTCCTGTGGCAGACTGTGCCAAGCNTTCTTCTGTGACTGCTGCTCAAGTCCCTGATATTCAGTGATTGCAGCAGCTGTATCCCTGACTGTCCCAAACATGCTTGGTTAGAGACAGTTCATTTCCAGATGTGTATGTGGTTGTCATCCGCTCCAAGTACACAGTGGAATTCGCTACTAAAGACTATGNGATGCCATTGGTGGTTGCCCATGATTCTCTAGCACGACATCACTCCAGATGTAGGGGTAGTTAATAACAGGTATCTTAGGAAGTGATGAGAATGGAGTTCTGTCTTCACTAGCTGTCTCACCATGGTGTGCGATTATACATGGTGCTGCATAGCAGATGCTATATTTCACTGGATGGTGGACAGTGAAGCCNTAGGATCACTTCAGTCTTGTCTCACTATTAGACTATCCATTTAACAATTTTGCCCCCATGTAACCTACAACCTAGACTGACTGACTAGCCGGTTTCCCGTAGTCCCATGATTTGTCCCCTGATACTAGCAGCATCTAAAGTCATCGCAATGTCAAAAGCAGCCAGAAAGAATGTTTGACGGAAAAAATTTAATCATCTGCGTGCCTGAATTGGAGGTATTTGTAAACGAACTTTCATGGTTCTCTGAATATTTAAAAGAAGTCCACCAGTTTTTTGGTCAAACAGTGTAGTTACACAAAAAAACCCAAAAAGGCAGAATAACAACTCCACAACACTGAACAAAAGTGGAATTTATATATTAAACCTTGGAAGTATTCCAAAAACGATGGTGCGTAAGAGTTCAACATATTTGACCATAAACTTTGTTTTCTTCTTTCCATTTCTATGGTAGGTTTGAAGAAATTGTTAGAACAATTACATAGAAACTTTCTGTTTCAATCTGTTCACAGATTAACAGATTTTATCTTGGGAAAAAAAACGGACACCACTGGACTTTGTCATATTTAAATCTGAATATATTAAAGTTATCCACCTCTACTTTTTAAATGTTTAATCAATTTTTTACTCAAATCAAGCCTTTTTCGCCAAATTAATATTGGTCAGAATTCATTAGGAAAAAAACTTCCTCTGTCATATGATCTAGATTTTCATTTTCAAAATTCAATATTTCAACTGAAAAAACAAATCATCAGATGTCGATTGAAGAAACAAGGACTGACAGCTGCAGGAAAAGGTATTTTGTTAAGGTAGGGCAAAAAATTCTTTATATCGAAAAGTCACTGTGCTCGTGGATTTAACTTTATGTGGTGAACAACACTTAATATAATAAATTTCATTGGAAGCCTATGAATTTGGGTCCTGGCATATGAAATACATATCACGCAAGAAGCACCTGAACAAGTCGTTTCTGTTCGTTGTCTTGAAAGATGACAGAACACGTGCTGCACACTGCTTTATGTCCGCTGTAGTCTTGAGGGTTGGCCTCTTTGGTCGATGGGAATCGGCAGCATTGTCCTCAACATTTACTACCATTCTCCTCTTGCAGTGGTCTGACACCTTCTCATTACAAAACCGGAGAGGGAATAAAGTACTAACTGGTATACCAGAGGTGCATCCACAGTTTTACAACTAAAGAAAATTTATAACTTAAAACTGAAAAGCAACTCTTTGGCAACTGTGTGATATATATTGAACAAGAATACAATAAAGTACAATATTTTTGAACCAAATAAGTGTTCGTTAAAGTTCAGTCATTGTTTGCGGCATCTGTTCCAAGGTGGCAGCTAAAAATATCATCTATGAGGTTAAAAAAACATTTTTTTGTCCACCCTTGTCTTCAGATTCTATTTTTTTTTAAACACAAATTTGATTTCTCATTTCATCATAAGTCACATGTTTAAACCCCCTCTAAAACTCAATATAGCTTCATTGTATCTTGTATCTTGAACTAGGTTCCATGTCAGACTGGCTTATAACATGAGTAGGCTACTATGTTTAGATCTGACATCTCGCAAAGTCTGTCATTTGCAGATGTTAGTATTGCATGTTTGTATTGAAAATCTCAGTCCTATGCTACAAAACTTACTGTGTTGTTGACTTATTCTTATTTGTTTATAAAATTCAAAGCAGACATTCTTTGTGTGTTTTGTAGTTACTAGTTTTAGTTCTTGGACTTGATTCAATTTCTGGACTCAAATACATTTTACTGTCAATTACTTTCTCACCTCAGTTGAATAAAAGTCTTCTGCCCCTTCAGCCGCTGTGACCATGTGTAAGACTTGATTATACCGACTATCTCGTAGTTCAACTGAATTCCATCCATTGCCCTTCATGATAGATTCCCATTTATCTGGATCAATATCTGAAATATAGTTNGTAAACATGTGTAGTGAAAAATATCAAAACAGTCTAGTGAAACATCTGTGGTAATATTAGTTACAAAAAATACTTCAGCACAAATAACAATTCTTAACAAACTACCTCACATTGTAATTTACTTGTATTCTATAGATTACCTCTCATCAAATTTATACAACTGTTTATACTGTGATATTATTTACAAACTTAAATGCTATTTTTAAGCAAGTCAATTACAAAAAAAAAAAAAAAAAAACACTACACGAAAAATTAAATTCTAAACAAATTCAGATCCAGCACACCTACTGTTAGTAGCATATAGTGATTAAATCAGTGAACTAGCTACTAAGCTCATCAAATATAGTTTGCTTTGTAAGTACACAACTCTTCATAAGATACTACGTACGTGTTGTTAATAAACATTAAAGAGGAAAAATACAAAATACACGGGGCTCTTGGTATTGACGTAGTGAGCATATCCTGCTGGCTGATATTTACGCATCAATGATGGAAAGGTTTTACGGAAAAGTCCTTCATTGTACAACANCACTAGAGAAGCTACAAGTATTGTTCTTAGCTGCCACTGTTGTAACATTTTACATACGGTACAGTGATTGAGTGGCAAATCCTGGGTTTAATCTCCAGTTAGAAAACAAACTATCTCAGAAGAAACTAAATATGTTTCAATATAAAGCTAAAATACTGTTACTGTTTAATACTATCACATTGCCCTAATGGTTAGTGTCACCGTCTCCCAATTGGGAACTCCCAGGAGCCAGGACCCAGGTTGAAACCCTTCAGCTAACT
>KZ877692.1:7848-21547 GCA_003456935.1 Machilis hrabei
CAGCATTAAGGGGCCCCTTAGGTTTTAACAAGTTTGTGACGTGTCGTTTTTAACTTTTTTAATTGCAACATGACAGTTCCTCAGCCGGCGGATTCCAGCTCAGCCACGGCGAACATGTTAAGGTCATGAAATGAAATGTCAACACTTGAAGATGCCTAGAAGGAGTTACTAGGCAAAATACCGTGAATCTACTCACTACAAGGAACAAGGTAAATTGTCTTTTTTATCATTTTAATAATGGAAGACTGTTCCAGTTTCCGATGTAATTTAAAATACAGATGCTCATGTTTTTCTTAGTTTGTTTTTAACGTTTAAAACAGGATTTTTTTTAAAATATCATAAATAAGACCTAAACCAAATGTATGAAAGCAATGTAGATACCTTTTATTATCTTTTATTGCATTAGTGGTTTACAGATACACTAAAAAATGAAACTATTGTGTATGGAATCTTCTGTCAACCATGCCAGAATCACAAGTGGCAGTTTATACTTGTAAATAAGTATTATATGATTGAAAAAAAAAAACTTTTAAACAAGAAAAAAATTGTTTTAAATAAATAGTCACTAAGCAAAAAAATGTTTTAAACAAAAAAACTTTTTTTTTTAAATGTTGTTTTTCAACCCTGTTTACTCTACAAATGAATATACCCATACTGAAACAACACAAAGTATTATAAATTGTCTACTAACACCTGTATATATAAATATTAGCTTTACATCCACCCTTATTATGAAAGTGATATATCAGCTACTATTTCTGACCAACTGTCAGTCACAGCAGCCTGGTGAATCACAGAATATGTTAAAAGTAGAATTTAGAAAAATTCCTACTTCATCAATCATTCTGAGTAATTACACATAAATTGATTATAAATGGCAGACGATCGTAAAATGTATGAAATGGAATAAAGCAATATTTAAATATAAAATGGAGAAAAGCAATATTTAATTGACCTTAATATTTCAAGAAAAACAATCTTCATCAGATGTGTACACCTTAAAATTATATAAAGTTGTAAGTGCAACAAGTCAAGGACAACTGAAAAAAAATGTATATATAAAAACCATCTACATTACATGTTGGAGATTCAAAACAGATTGATAATGAAGATAATAAATGACTAATGAAATTAAAATAAAATGAATAAGCTATTTGTTTAAAGATACTGATTCTCGAGGACTGGGACAGCTTCCTTGAAAACACATTTGGAGGTGTTGGGCTCCTGATGAACGACTTCTGCGTCCGATCAGGCGATGCTGTAGTAGTGGTTTTCCATGACAGCAAGAGCACTTTTTTAAGGTTCATTGTCTTTTATTACATATTATCACAACTACTTTTAGCCCCAATTAAGTTGGAAGCCACACATCACAAACAAAATCAAACTTCACACACCAATTACAAATTAACATTTACCATTTAATTTCCACAGCCAGGTTCATGGTTGACCAGACATATTGCCTAACATTGAAAACAAATACAATAGCTCAAATTCAGGGAAAACGAACATTTTATTTTCTTATGCCGGACGACTTTACAACAAGAACAATCCCTCCCACATAACAGTACATAACCCAACCCAACACTTACTTAGTTNCCATTTAAACCCCAATTATTACGTTCAGTTCTAGTTCGTGGAAATAGCAGTTGAAAATTTGCATTCGTAAAGGTTCGTTAAAGTTTAGAATATAGTGGCACTCGAAGTTGAAATTATGGAACAGTTAATAATGGAAATTTCCCCTCCGAGCTCGGGAATAAATCATAAAAATATGGGTAGATCTTACCAGTTTCGCTGCTGAAGTTAGTTCTGGAGGTAGTAAAGTCTGTGTACGCAACTAATTGTACGGTCAGACGAAGTTAATTAGCTATTGCGTATTGAATATCAAATTGTAGATTGGTTAGACACAGGTGATAATAGCAGAGTTAGGCCTAATATTAGCTATAAATTGTGCGACTGCACTCGCTGATGGCTAAATCACTTCTTAACTTTTTATTCCAATTTAATCTGATTGTCGCCCTGGTCTCCATGGCTGCGGAGTAAACACATGACAGAACTGTTCTTTCGTTTGCCTGGCCACTGATTTTGCCGCTCTAAACCCATTTACTTCCAGCCGCCAGGATCTAGTTTCTCGTAAAATTAGTTCGGAGAATAAAATTTAAATTGAAGTATTTTAGTCGTTTCTTTTCGTTCCATAATTTATGTTAATTCACTATTGGCACGTTTCGACGAAAGTTTCCGCAAATTACGTCTTATTTTCTTGAATATTTCACAACTGGCAGTTTCGCTGTTTGATATCCTTCCGCCATGTAAACGTCCCATAACACACACAGAATATACATACGGCCTGGCAAAGGGGGAAACATATGTCTTCCTTCACTTAACAAGATTAAAATTTGCGTAAATAAAATTATACTTATTTCAAACCTAGCTTTTAACCTAAACCCTTCTAAATCAACTAAAACTTACAATTACAGCTGCTAATTAATTTTAAACCCTATGTTATAATATTTATGTTGGTAAATGCAATTTCTTCCTTCAAAACACTTTACTATACTTTTATATGACAACAAAAATATGTACACTTGCTGGTTAAGTTTATTAAGTAGAAGCGCTCCATTCACAAAAATGGCTTGCTTCATTGAAATGTTGAGTTTAATGTCGTACCGACGGATTACTTCAAAGGTCAGCGAGTCAAAAAGCTGTGGTACGCAATTTAATAATAAGGCTTGCAGGCACTAAGAGAGCCAGTCGATGTTTAACTAAAAGTGATTAGATATAAAAGAGTCATAGGGGGCATTCAGCTTAGTATGTTCATTGGTGAGTTATTGTGGGAACATCTTTCTAAGATTTTCAATCATTGCTACTGATGGCTTACAGCTAATGCTATCATAAATGAAACCATCCAGTCAGAGGCAGTCCTGTAAATGAATACAGCTCGTTGATGCGAGGTCAAAGGCATGTGGCAAGACTCCGCAAGCTAACTGGTGTGCCACAACCACACAAATAATGTCACAGTACAACTGCGATATTGAGAATTGCATCTCTGAAAGCACAACTTGTCAAACCTTGTCACAAATGGGCAGCAAAGGCGGCCCAACGTGCATCCCTGCTGTATACAGGTGTACCTAACACAGGCCCCTGGGTATACGTTGCTAAATGTACATAAATACTTAGGAAGATAACATTGCTATTGGATTATGGTCCCACTGTTATGACATCTCAGGTCTAATGGAGACCCCATCCGCGTCGTAATGACGCTTCAGGGTAACTGAATTTTGAATTTTGCCACTCAGCCGACACATAGACGGAGGTGGGATCTTTTACATCGAACACTTATCGATGGGACCCGCCTTTAACGTGCCTCCCGGAACACGCCTACGATCATACCTTAGTGTGGAGTGCTTCACAGGCAGACTCGTGGGATAACCCTTTTTACCCAGGGCTAGGAGCCGGCCCCGGGATTTGAATCCGGGACCTCCCGATCAGGAGGCGAGCACTCTAACCACTAGGCCAACCTGTCGGTCTGGAAGCTAACATATTAGATCAGTAATAATGAACAAAACCACCAACTAACAGATCTTTTGTATCATTAACGTTGTAACATACATAACCATCTTAAAATACTACTAATTCAGCTAATTTTATCCACCTTACAAATCTGTCAAGAAAGACAAAGTTTATGAACCAAACATACCGTGTATGAATTATCTGAAGCTGGAACAGACTCAAACGCAACTTCCCATGTGTCAGGGGTGAAGCTTGTGTTATACTGAATTGTGTAGCGACTGATTGGAGCTCTGTTGTCTCCCATAGGCTGCCACTGAATTGTAGCATCATGTTTACTGCAGGTAATATCCCTCAGTTCAGGAGCATTAGGAACATCTGAAACATAATCATAAAATCACCTTGTACCTTCCTATGCAGTTCGAATGCTCAATTACAAAGACCACTTTTGGGGAGAAAAGGGAGGTTGCAAGTGTAATCTGAGTCGTGTACATAAAAGTAACTAAACAAAATGCCATATTACATTATATAATTACAATATGATGTTTTATAATGGCATTTTTTTTAACTGGTGATGAACAAATGGTTGTTTCTTAGTTGTCAGTTACGACTGTAGTGATGTGTTTTCAACAAAACATAAAACATAGTGCCTGAAAATGTTGAAAAAAACAATGGAGAATGGTTTACCATCACATACCCATAATGGATGGAAAGTAAAATAAAATAATAAAAAAATACATTAAGTATGCGACTGTATGCCTATATATTGCTATTGATGTCATTACAAAGTAAATCGGGGGGGAGGGGGGGGATTGGATACAGTCTCGCCTTATTTTTATTCATACCATAGAAAGATATCCTAGAAACATGTCCTATGGTAATGATATTTTTAAAGTTTTCCCAAATATATAAAAAAAAAATCTTAATTTTTTTGGTTTCATGATTTTTAAAACTTTACTGATGTGTATTACCATAAAACAATATTAAGTATCACACAAATAAATCAACTTGCTTTCTGTTCATACATTATATAACACTTGTGTATTATAATAATTTATAATAGTTCAGAAAATAAATACAGAAATACTGCATACAGGGTGTTTAAAAACTCGTGTGTAAAAATTGAACCACGCATTGGTGACAGCCTCAGGAGCAATTCGAGACATGGAACCCATGTCCTGAAATGATTCATAACAGCACTTCACGCACTTAAAGTTATGCATTTTGGGGACGACTTTTGGCAACGCCGCATCGGAACTGATATCGGATGAGCGATACCCCGTCACTTTGACACCACGTTTCTGGGAAGGTGGATCAGAAGAGGAGTCGTTCATTAGCCACCTAGATCCCCCGATCTAGCACCAATGGACTTTCATGTCTGGGGACACAGGAAAGACCTAACTTACAGCACCGAGGTAACATCGGAAGAAGATTTTGTAGCAAGAATAGNGGCTGCAGCTGGAGAAATTAAGGATGCACCTGCTAATATTCGAAGATGCCAAGAGTCGCTCTTAAACCGCTGCTGCCTCTGCATCAAGGTGAGAATTTCGAAAATATTTTGTGAAATTCTCTTCTAAAAAAAAAGGAAAAAAAAAAAAGGAAACTGCAAGTGTAATTTTTATGTCTAAAATAAAGTTTTCTTTAATTTTTTTCCAAAAAGAGTAATTTAGCTGGCCCAGGACTCTCTCGAGTAGAGTAGAGCTTCCGTTGACCATCGCAAAAACTTGCACACTGAGCTACGCCATGCTAATGGAACGTCTTCTGTGGTTTCAGTGTGGAGGGCAAGGGGTCATTCTGATCGCTCATTCGCTACCAGTTCCGATGCGGCGTTGCCAAAAGTCGTCCCCAAAATGCACTTTTTTTTGTGCGCGGAGAGCCATTATGAACCATTTACAGACATGGGTTCCCTATCTCGAATTGCTCCTGAGGCTGTCCCCAATGTGTGGTTCAATTTTTACACACGAGTTTTTAAACACCCTGTACATACCAAAATATGGGGTGCAGTGACGTCTTTGTATATATATATTTCCATGTCACATATTGTTTTTCTTTACTTTTAAGTGTTTTTGTGAGTTTGAGACTGCATATAGGTCAGGCTTGCATTAACTCCAAATGGGTTTTGGGAGATCCCTTTTCTAGGAAATGATTAATAACATAAAAAAAAAACTGTTCAACTCACTGAACTACTTACCTTGTACAATCAATGTGGCCTGAGCAGTAGCTTCATCAAGTTCAGTTCGTGCAACACAAGTGTACGTGCCAGAGTCTAACTCATCTGTTTTTGTGATCGTTAAAGAGAAGTCAGGTGACTGAACAAATCTCGCTTCCGCCAAAAAATCTATTGGCTGCCCGCTGTTCAGCCAGTCAATTGTTAACGTCAGTGTAGAATCTGACACAGCATTACACCGAAAAGTTGCTGTGCTTCCTGCAGCAACTTCATAATCCTCAGGTTCATCCGTGATACGAGTGTGCTCTGCAAATATAGAAGCCTATTATTAGTAAAATAAGATTGGTTTGAAACAAACAGCCGTCTAAAACTATAATACAAAAATTACCAAACTAAGAGTTACTTGTAATGTGAGTGTTATGTAGGAAATATACACTGACGAGCAATTGAATTAGAGATACCTGCCGTGTTAGCGAAACGGCGCTGTGGTCGCCCCGGCAATTTGAATAGTACGGCGTGGCACGTAACCGTGATGACGTCAGACCTTGTACTGACCGTCGGAGTAACAGTCGAGCACAGGATGGGTAAGACACGGGATCTCGGTGCCTTTGATCGAAGCTAAACATATGGGACACTCCATCTCCGAAGTTGTGCAGGCACTGGGCTTTACACGGGCCACCGTGTCAAGGGTGTACTGCGAGTACGTGTGGATGACAGGGGTCACCGTTAGCTAGCTCGGATAGCAACATCGGATAGATGGGCCACAGTGCAGCAGATCACTCGCCAATTCAATGCTGGACAACGGTGTGTGATCAGCCATTTCATCCAGAACGATCTCCTCACTATGGGGCACAAAAGCCACCATCCCACTAGTGTACCCCTGCTCACCGTATGTCGCAAGACACAACGGTTAACATGGGCATAGGAAAACCGCCAATGGACCCTCGAAGACTGGAAAGAGATTGCCTGAGTCAAGGTACAAGTTGGTACACGCCGATGGCAGAGTACGAGTGTGTCCACATCTGGGATGCTGTCGAGAAAGATGTGCGCGCCATGACCCTGCTCCGACCGATCTTCGTACATTGTGGGAAGCTGTGCAGCGGTCATGGATCGGTATGGCTCCCCAACGCTTCCGGTATCTTGTGGATTCCATGCCACGCCACATCATCAGAGCCAGAGGGGGTGCTAGCCGCTACTAGGCAGGTATCTCTAATTCAATTGCTCATCAGTGTATATTGTTTTATTTAATAATGTCATTATGTCAATTACCATATAAAGTACTTTGATATTATTGTTAAAAGTACTGATGAACACAGACTCTAGAAAGTACTTTCTATTGTGCTCAAATACAAGACAATGACCACTGAACTGTTTAATGAAGGAATGTGTCTCAATATTCTGCTACTGTAATTGAATACAGGTTGTACAATCTTACTNNCATGANAANACACCAAATCTCACTTGTTATTAAAACTTGATGATCATTTAATTATTTAACTACAGCGCAAAAAAAAGGGTTACTTTACAAATGTGAATCTTGGGTAATGTGATTTGGAGAGACTGTTGAATTTATCATTGGGTACACACACAGAATGGGTCCTATAATCTTTCGTCGAGAGGTTTTGTAAGTAAATAATATACTGACCAGCTATCACATACATACACATTATACTTGTATAATTTATGTTATTGAACTTATTGTTTGTTGGCACATGTTTATTAAGGTGGTACTGAAATTATTATTTTATGAGTAAGAAGGGTTAACTTTTTCTAAATTACTATTCCTGTTTCTAACAAAATCTTAATTAAAAGTTAACTTGTTATATTTAGTCAGACATGCCCTTAAATCCTCAATCTGACAATTTTATTCCTTGCTCAGGCCAAGAAAATAATAGATTTGTAAGTGGAAGTGGATAGTGCTTGGTGGAAAACTAATCAACATAATAATTAAAATTTTAAAAAATATTTTATTCAAATATAACCTACTTCCACTTATTATGTGTTTAATAAAAAAATCAATACAAGAATATTAATTTAAATGTAAAAATAAATGTTTAGTTAATTTTTAAAAGTTAAAGTCTCGACTAAATTGTCTGGTTTGTTAGATGTTTAGTTCATTGTTGAATGAGAATACGTACCGGTAACAGTATTTATTGAGTGTACATTTATTATGAAAGTCAAAACTTTTATACAATCTAACGTTTCTAGCTGAGACCTTAGAAAGTGTTCATTTTTGTTGACTTTACTATATCAACAGTTCTTTGTATTGTTCTGTAACGAGAATCTAATAAAACTACAAAAATATTATCAGAGTTTAAAAGCTGTTCAAATTCTGCCTACACAAACAAAAATTACTTATGTTCAAGATTATGACTGTAGACATTAAAGCTTAGCTATAATCTGGTTTGTTGCTTAGTAGTTAGATATCTTGTAAAACTTATACGAGGCAGACTACTTTTACGTTTATGTGGTGTCATCACGAGATATTTTAATATAATTTTAGGACCACATATGGCATTTATTTTGTTTGAAAGGACCAGAACACCTACAGTTCTTGATAATGGTTGATAAGAGAGTAGAAATCCCTTTCAAATGTAGCAAGTATAGCTAACCACACAATGGTTAATGTCCAACTTCCAACTAAGTAGTGTAGAAATTCCCAACAAATGCAAGGATGGTCAGAAGAGTACCTGCTCTTCTTCTTTAACTGTAACCTTGTTCTGGAAAACTTTTAATCTCTTTTGCAATTAGTACAGTGTTTATCAAATGTCAATCATGGTTACTACATACCACATAATACATTTAATTTCATACCTTGGCAAAGAACTTAAAACCTTTACAACTGAAATGGCTGCACATTTCTGACAGCATAATTTACGATTATATTTCAGGATGTTTCGAATTTCGCCCTCACTCGACACATAGCCAGTGGCGATTTTTTTTTTTTTTTTTTTCATCAAATACTTATCGATAGGACCCCGCTTTTAAAGACCACTCCAGAAGGCACGTGCAATCATATCTTAATGTGGACTGGTTCACAGGCAGACAGTAGGAAAACCATTTATACTCATGTTATAGAAGTCTAGAAAAAGTAGTATGCAAAGCTCAAATTAACGTTTTGTCGCTATGTGGATGCCAATAGTGATAAACTCGCGATGGAAGGTGCTGCCATCTATTATCCAGTGTAGTACATATTTCAATAGTGGGGTGCTGTTTATTCTTAAAAAATAAGTTTCGCCTCGTAATCTCCATTTTTGTCACATAAAAGTACTTTGTGTTTACATTCAGTGTTAACGTTATTTTATACAAAAGCCATTCGAATATTGAAATATGACAATTTCATGAAGGAATATTATGAAATATGTACAGAATCAGATATTAGATGGCAGCACCTCTGATCACATATTTATCAAATTTAGCATCCAAAACCTTCAAGTTTTTTTCCATGGGCGAGATAGGGCTTTTCACCACTACTTATTGTAGGACACTGTACTCATATCAAGGAGTTGGCTACAGTTTGAATCCAGGATCTTGCAATCAGGAGGCAAGCTCTCTACCAGTAAGACAACCTGTCTATCTACTTCACAAGAAATCCCAATATAAAATCATTACACATAAAACAAAAAGCCTTGCTCCAACTATTTTGTACAACTTTTTCTTCTTCCTATATCCTCCAAGAGTGGTGAAGTCACTTTTGATTATTAGTTACTACGTCAACTAGATTACCACTAAAGAAAAAACAGTATCTCACTTGTATATTGTTAGAGGTTTTGAGTTACTGTGCCACATTTCACATTATTGATTACCCGAACTTTCAGACATCCAGCAATACCTGTCTGCAAGGAATGACATGGGCCCCTGATGACAGGCAAATCATTGGATAATCAATTATGTGAAACATAGCAAAATAACCCTTAACAATTAACAATGGTCACAAAAATCTAATTTACCTTTCACCACCAAGCTGCCAGAAGCTTCTGCAGTATCAAATTTGTTTTGAGCTAGACATTTGTAGTCGCCAGCATCCGTAAACGTCACCTCTCTAGCGAGACGTAAAGAAAATACTTTTAGCAAAATACAACGAAATGTAATTTTACATTTGTCACTTAAGTTGACACATCCTTACGTGATCTGCAGGTCTCCATTATTGAGTACTGTGTAACGACCTCCTGTAAGTTCTTGGCCACCCCTTAACCACTTAACTTCCGGTTTCGGAGCTCCAAACACCCGACACGTCAAAGTGACCGTCTGCATCTCGACGGTGGCTGCATCTTTTGGTGGGTCCGTAATCTCGGGTGCTAGAGCTACATTTAGAAAGGAAAACGTGTAAATAACACCCAACACACAACAGTAGTTAACAACCAATTATTTATGCAGTATAACATACCCAACACGTTTACGTAGACGTCCTTGTACACGTAGCCGATGCTGTTTGTAGCATTGCAGCCGTAGTTTCCAGTGTCATTCTTTTTCAAGTTTTCAACAATAATACTGTTTGGAGTAATCTTTCTGTCACGATTAAAAGGAGCTTCTTCAATTGGTTTTCCATTATGGATCCACTTAATCTGAGGTTCCGGAACACCACTTGCTTCACATCTAAATTCAACAGTTTCTCCTTCAGCAGCATTCTGAATCTGAGGTTCCTCAGTAAAATATGGTGCAGCTGACAGATATAAAGAATGCAAAATTAAATTAACAAAATTATGTCACCACTACTAAGCTACAAACAAATTTAATGAAAAACTTACACAGAACTTTAAGATCGATTGAGTATGACTTTGCCTGTCCAACACCATTTGTTGCTTCACATTCGTAGTTCCCTTCGTCTTCGAACCTCACGTGTTGAACAATAAGAGATTTTCCATAATTTCCATACTTTATTCTGTCCCACGGGAGAGCTGCACCTCTTTTCGTCCACCGAATTTCGGGAAGCGGTCTAAAATAGGCAAGGAAAATGTTGGAAGAGAGCGGTTTTGTAGGCATAATTCTAATAAATCAGCACTTTAATGAAACAGTTGTACTGGTAATAGCTATACTAATTAGCACTTAAAAAGCAATTTTTATGGTATCCTAGTACTAAAGTACTCAAATAAAGCAAATGCAAGTGCCATATTCCATTCTACTAGGTACTTTCATCATCCTTGCCATACATTATATAACTACTTACTTTGCTGTGTTTCAAATATTTACCTGATATGTTAACGTTTATACAATGTAAGTAGGCTTAGTCTTTCTCAGCACATATTCCACTATGATTCGTAACATTAAATGTTGTTGTAAACTAGTATAAATATCTTGGCGTTATTGTTACTAGTGATCTTTCATGGAATTCACACGTAAGCTACACTGTGCCCAGAGAATATTGTTTCGATGTTCACAGTACGTTAAGCAAATTGCATATAACACATTGATGCTTCCAATTATCCAATACTGTAGTTGTGTTTGGGACCTGTATGAGGTGGGTTTGCAAAATCTTCTTCAGTCAGTTCAACGAAGGGCGGCTAGATCTGTTTTGGGTTGTTATGGTGAATTCGGCAATTTTGGCTAAAATAGTCGTATTTACCTATTTACACATATTGGATTTTAATTAGTTTTAGAAAACTTTACACCAAAATAAACGCAAGGCTTTGCTCTATGTCTCCATTCCTACTATGTCTCTCGTGGATTGCATTCCCAGATTTGCTCAAGGTAAGCCAGAAATTAAGCCGTTTGTTCTCCGGGAGCGTGATTTTTGCCCTGGCTGTAGCCAACATCCTTAAGTGCGAGTGGATTCTGAGAAAGACCAAGAGAAGCTCAGCAATGTGCTCAATCTGGCCTGCTAAAAAGGGAGTCAACTCTGTTTTTGCTTCAACATGCTGACAAACTCATCCGAGAGAAGATACATCTTGGTAGAGATTCTGCCACATGGTCAACCAAAACTCTTAATAAAACCTGCACATGTGATTAAGAAGAGTTTGACTGGACAAAACTGTTTGCTGAAATCCTCCGCCAACAATGCACGACCACACACAGCAAGCAATTGCAGAACTCAGGTTGACAACTAACTTCAACCACCTTGTATCCCACCTCTTGCTCCCTTAGCCTTCAGAGATGNCATCCCACAAAAAGGTTTAGGAGTCTCAAGAAGTGGCTGCAAGTGCAGGGTTCAGACTGGTGCAAGAGGGAGATTGACTTAAATAGATCCATAATGGCATACATTTTCTTTGTACTTTAACACTAAACCTTAACTATATATTCTTTTCTACAAGTACTCACGTTCCTCCGTAAATGCAATACACTTCAAGTTTCTTTCCCCTGTAAGCCACTTCATTTTTCCTCGAAACATATTGCTGCACAGGCTCGTGTCGATTTTGGGCTGCAGAAACACCAGTGGCAACTACGTTAAGTAAAACCTTGTTGCCCAACTTGTACTCCGTTCTGAAACGTGATTATACGTTTAGCAGATTGAATTTATATAAATGCTAATAAATTACACTACAAAAGTTACTGTGAATTTCTCAGCAATACCTGAAGACAGAAGTAGCTGCACATGTGTATACAAAATCGTCACTTGCATCTTGTCGGGTGACGTTTGAAAACCACAAATTGCCTTCAGGGTCTAGCGTCATTCTCGAGCTATTGATGCTTCGGATTGCTCCACTTGTACTCTGAAATTGTTAATATGCACACATGCAATAAAAAGAACCAACATGCAAAACAATTTACATTCTGAGCCAAAGGTCTATGCTTACAGGAGTAACAACTTTCAATTCCTTTTTTAATTATTATTGTGGACTATTCACTGCCCATTCTTCTTGCTTGTTGTTACAACCATAATTATTAAAATTGCCCGCTTCACCACATTACACCCAGTATTGCATCNGTACAATACACAGAGACAGTGCTACCGAACTGCTTTCATANCTTTGAACACAAAAATAAACCACAACAATTACTCAATAAAAGATGCTGTCTCAGTTCAATAACTACTTCCTTCTGGATACATAATTTTAGGGGGAGGGGGGGAGCGCCATGATCTCCACTACCTTTATTTTCTCCCAATATACGATTTACCTTCTATCTAGCATATATTCCACATCCAAAGACGTGCCTGCCGTATACCATATTAAAAGACGCCCCAGAGGTTGAACTAAAAGAATCCTGCACACAAAGTTTAAGTTTCCAGATCCAGGGATTGGGGCGATACGGTAATTAGTAATTCTTATGAAAGTGGACATGGGTTTTTCGAAAAGTCCCCTATTTCCATCCCTGGAGAGAAAATAAAAAATCTGCCTTCATTAAGTTCTGCCCACGCCCTATACTCTAACCATTGCGGTCCAGTGTCAACCTGTAGTCGACTTCGAAAAAATACCGCTCCGGTCCTGTGTCGATAACCAGTTGGCATGCCTTTTCCCTATTATTTTACCACAGCTACTGGGCTCAGGAAGCCAACCACTGATTGTGGAGCATTTTGCCATCTCTTGCCAAGTGCTTGAACAACTGATTTCGTACATTTTCAACAGATGGCACTGTAATACGTCAATATTTGAAACAAAGTAAATGCGAAATTAGTTTGTAAACAATAATGGCTGCACGAAAGGAAACGTATAGCTTATTTTGGATGAAGAAATTGGACAAAATTATTAGTGTTTGAAAGCAATGCTTGTGAAAGTGAGTTATCTGTAGACGAAGAACGTGATAATAGTGTGGATGATACATCAAAAGACAGTGAAAAGTAAGTACAGGGAAATGATCAGCTGTGTGGAGATAGCCAACACAAAATAACAACTGGCAAAGGTATTATGTACAGATGATGACTTTACACAATTATCATATACTGTAAATAGGCCTTGTTTTCTATTGCTTGGAAATGCCAGGCCCAATAGTGAACTACAATATTTTCAGCTTTTTTTTATGATTTGATACTCGAGATTCTANAACNAAACTAATAAATGTCAGAAATAAAGATGGGCGTAAAGAAAGGAAGGCCATGAAAAAGGTTAAATGTAAAGCCAAACTGCGCTCAGAGACATGAAAAAGTGCGTATAA
>KZ877694.1:26805-37636 GCA_003456935.1 Machilis hrabei
AGATTTTTGAATATATTATCGCATTTGTTTCATTTCCTGTGTCAGACCGGTTACTGCGCATGCGTTAAGTGTTTGGCAACACTGTACGATATCCAAACTCGTTCTAAATTGAAACTAAGCTAGATACGGTCGCTGATTGCACTCTGAATACGCGAAAGTTGGAAACTGTTAGATAGACTTTAAAATGACTCCAAGTTAGAGAGTATTTAAACTCTCACTAGCAGTGGACTAAGAATACGGGCCATTGTACCTTCAGTTCAATGACACGTCTTGGACAATGGAAATGGTTTTGTTTTTCAAGTATCCCTAGAGGAAAAAGTCAAAGTTAATTAGATCGGGGGATTATGTACGAGATAGAAAGTTCCCATTTCGTGATAAGACATTTCTTATAACCATATGCTACAGATCTGTCATTGAATTTTTAGTGTTAGCCTTTGTCCCAACTTGGTGAAACTACAGTGTCTTTAAATCAGAGTAATGACGCGACTGATTATGCTGTGAGGTATACACAACATTTGCGTAAACGTACAAATAGAGGCCAGAACAAAAATGTATTAGGTGCTAAGCAGCCTGAATTTGATTCGAATAGTTAATAAAATGTGACGTTACAGACATACGAATTACGTGAATAGGTTTTAATGTAACATACTGTATTAGGTTAACGAAACACAAAATAAAACTAAATAGTACATTTTCAGTATGAATACCCAACACTCGCAAATAGTCTGCTGTCGAGTCGTACTCTTTAAATGAGATCTTTAATTAAGCCTCAACACAGCTTGCATCAAATTTAATTGGTTTTGAAGAGGTTCATTAACATCAGAGTGCGTTTTTATTTCTTTTGTTGACCTACCCTGGAAATAGATGGCGATTCCACCCGCAATAGCGAGCAGGACGATGGCGTTCACAAACAACTGTAGGAGGCGAAAGCGACATTTCCCAATTCGACAATCCCGTGTAGGATGACCCATATCTCGAATTATCTAGACAAAAGTAAAAAGAGCAAATAATTTTTGTTTGTAAAAGAGTGTAGCTGTAACGAGCTAGATTGTGTAAATTAGTGTAGATTGTCTAGGTAAATACACTTCATGAACAGAAAGATAATTGGCTCCGTATTTCAAGACTTTGGGTAAAATCACTAGAGTTGCACTTAAATGGTAAAGATAAGTTATAGTGTAAGGCCGAAATAGTTGTCTCACACGACCTATGACGTAACAGTACATCCAGTTCTATCAATAAATAAAATATGTTTTGTTAATTCGATAATTATCAACTGTTTTGTGGATGAAGTGATAAACGTGTGGGCTGTTGCTCAGGCAACCCAGGTTCAATCACCGGCGAAGCCATAAAGAGAAGATAAATTCGTAAAACCAAAGAATCTATAACGAAGGGCAGTTTATATTGAAAAAAACCCCACAGAATATTAACAGTTACTTCAAAATGAGAATTTGCGTACTATAAATTTTCTTGTTCCGTACACCTTATTACATGAAATGGCACTTGAACTTGGGATGCTTGCGCAGTGATCCACAAGACAATTACTTTTGTGAATTCTGTTTCAATATTTAGCTTTTAGAAGATTGAAAAGCAAGTTACAAACATCTTACGGTTAATGGGCTTACATCAGGAAATTTACGTACTGTACTATATACACAAACGTAATGTGGCGATGCATATGATGTGGCATTCTGAAGAAAGTTAATCTTTAAACTTAGCATGATGCAGGAAAAAAATGAATGCCAAAAGGCAGTTGAGATGTCAGATCTAAATGCATTATTAATAGGGGTGGGTCGAACCCTGCTTTTGCATCCGAACCGAACTTACCAAAAAGTTAGACTTTCGAACCCGAACCGAACCCTTAGGGTTCGGTTCGGTTCGACAGACGAACCTTCGACCCACCACTAATTATTAACCACGCCCCTTAATTGAAGCATGGACAACGGAACGAATACGTTCTGAGCACATCAGTATAGTGTAAATTCATTAAACAAACCGAAGATTCACATTATTACTGATATGTGTACACTGTTATTTACCTTGTGCCAAACGACTCGCCATATATCAGTTCACAAGCTATATCACATTCCACGCAACTTTCCTTACCATATGCCACGTCACGTAGCACACCATATTACTCCAATGGAAACACACAAAATCAACTGCTTGGTGGGCGACTTGATAAAAAAAAATAATCGGATTCATTGAGGAAACTACCCAGATTCAATATTTGACAATGCCCGTAGATGAACCTGTTCTCACAACTTAGCATAAAAGCGTAATGTTGAAACATTTTTCTCTGTAATTAATCGAAAGTATTGCATACACAAGTATAGTACTCGAGATAGAAAATTTGATACTTACTCTGTGATGAAGTGACATTGTTGATCCCTGAATTTTCACAATTGCTTGAAGACTGGCAGGAGTAGAATTACTTTTTATCAGAGGATTGGTTCCATTCATGACTTTAGATGGAAGCAGTGGTGCCTCTAAACCCTTAGTGGTGTACCCTGGTGAAGACGTTTGGCTATAACTGTCTGACGAGATTGTCGAATCTTGTCTAAAAGAGGGTGGCATCTTCTTCATTATAAGAGGTGGAGGAATAACACCTTTCTCTAAATTTCGACTTATTTTCGACGATGGTGCAGTTGTTCTCCTGGGTGATCTTGGAGGAATATAGGACGACACTGGACACGGTCGAGATGCTGAGTTAACTCGTGATAAAGTTAAAGGTGATGTTTCATTATTGTGTTGTTTTGCTGGATTTGTTGAGTGTTCACTGTTTCTTTTGTTACCCTGTGGTTGCTGTTGTTCCTCTTTTGTTTTGTCAATATCTTCATCTTTCTGGCTGACGCTGTTATCAGATGACACTGTCAAATCGTTGCTGTCGCAGTGTGAGCTAGATGACTCTACTTTTGATTCAGAGTCTGGTGAACTGACTGTTGTTGTTGCCCCTGGTGATGAGACTAATGGCAGTTGCTGAATTGTCGTGTTGTCTTCGGAGCTGCTAACGTTTTGCAATGCGTTGTGAACTACGTGGTCACTATCCCTGTCCAGCAGGTCTAGTAAGGTCCACCCTCGTCCTCCCTGTCTAGGAGATAATTCATTGTTTGTCGGTGTGTTGCTGGATGATGTAACACCGGTTGCGGATGACGTCACGACTGATATGCCACTGTCTGCCGTTGCTTCGGAATCTAGATCACAACTACTGTTTCTGAAAAAAGAGCAAAATACAATATAAGCTTTGTAAAGACATTAACAATAAAATATAGTAAGTATGGAGAAAGTTTACCATACCCAAGACTGGTCGTATGTGGCTGAGTATCTAGACGCCCCATACTGTGTCTCTGTCGTCTTTCAGGAGGCTGAGTTCGGTGTAGTGGTTCAAAGCTGCGACTTGGTCGAGGTCTCAGTCGAGCTGCGCTGGACATTTTGCCCCACCTACAAGATACAAAGTAACCACGTTTTGTTTACCACACTATTACAATTTCTTCTTCATGTACTTTAAATTCTTCACGCGCCATACTGTTAACAACTCTGAACAGTTTTATCAAAAAGTGACCATAGTTATACACCCTTATTTGTTACCGCACATAAAGAGACAAATTCGTAGATAATTATGCCATTTAGTTGTTCTCTATTCTTTCTCATTCTCAGTAATCAGAGAGCATGTCAAAGCTACAGTCTCATCGCGCCACACTACAAATCACGTGAACTTGGCAGTTTTTATGTTAACATTAATGTTATACATTGGAAGCTGTACAAGTCTTGCCAACCTATTGTAAAAGCATTATGACGTTGCAACATGTCCGCAGTGGATTTGTGCATATTTCAGTATGTAAGTAGTATAGGGGTCCCGCTGCGGCTTTTTGCCCCTTGGGTCAAATTTGCCCCTATTGATAGGATTGAGTTATAAATTCTGAAAGAGCTCCTTGAGCTCTATCGACTGATGTAAATTTTCCCCTATGGTCATGAAATTGACCATATTGGCCCCATTTGAACCCTAAAATAGGCCTGATTAACCCTTTTTGACCGTTAAAATTGCTGAGCGCATGTGTTTTTATAGACTTATTTGATCTGTTTGACCTTTGACCTAATGTGCTTAAATTGACCCCTATGACTCAGAGGATCAATGAGGAATATTGAGGATCTCTAAGAGGATCAGCATGCTCATTGTAGATTAATGTGGACTTTGATCTCTGTAGTGGGGTCTCAGAGTATGTGTTGAGTTCTGGGAGGCCTTTCGGATGCTGTGTCGAGAGATTTGTTTGACCCTATGGGTATATATTTGATCTTATTGACCCCCTACATCTCTGTATCTTATGTTCCGTATGATGCCCTAGACTTTGTGCATGAGAATGATGTTAAATTTGGTTTGCCGATAAGTTTAAGTAGATAATGAATATTGATCTCCGCATGGTGTCCAACGAAGGTAATTTTTTGTCAGATTTCTTATAAGCCTACTGATATATTGAGGTTTCGCTTTCATTGTTGTTGATAGTGTGTGTTATTTGATTATACAGATAGCAGACTTTGCGTCTGATTGTTCTAAATTCATTTTAGCTGATAACCTAAATACACTGGCGTTGAAAGTGAAGATATGTTAATAAAGTTTTGCTTTTGCGAAAGAATTAAGCTTGTGAAGTGAAATCGTTTGGAATAAATAGAGTTGAAAATCCTACATAGATTGAAAGAAGTATTAGAATAGTTGACCCCAGGTTAGAACCAATGATTCCCTGATAGGGCTAACAAGTGAAATGAAATATTTATGGTTGTATAATAGTAGTTCTGGGGCCTCATTTATAACGTACTTCTAGGAAGTTGATCATATTCAGATTTGTTACCCAGAAATAAGTTCTGCATGCGTCATTTAAATGACATTAGTATAAAACCAACATTTTAATGTGTTATCAAAGATTACTGACTGGTTTAAAGTCAATTTATGTATCCGACATTACCCTTTAAATAGTCTTCTTAAAGAGTAATATTTCAGTGTTAACAATGACACAGCGATCCCAGGATTATTCGAACGGATTTTACACAAAGGTCACTTTAAGCTATTCCATGACTTTTATCATGCAGATCACTGGCCCCAAATAGGGCCTATACTTGATTTTAATCTAGACCATGCAAAGGAAACCTGTCTAGATCATTGCCAAAGTGGAATTTCTTATCCAATACATAAACAAGGATACAGTGATAACAGGATTATTCGAATGGATATACAGGGTGCATAGGAAAGTCCCTTTATCCTGGAATAACTCGCCAACGGAGAGAGCTACAGCTTTGCAACTTATTTAATGGTATAATAAAGTGACTACGCCCGATCCGATACTACCAATAGAAGCGCCTCTAGTGGCGCAATTTGGAAGTTAGCAATTCTAAATCGACAAATAAAATAGATAGCGCAAAATTTCAANTTAAAAANTTGTAGAGCATCACTTAATTAGTACAAAACCACATTTGGTTTACACGAGTAAGATAAATTGCCGCCTGTATACTCTCTAAAGTCAGGAATCGATGCGCGTCATTTTGCGTCACTTTGAAAGGAAAAGGCATAGGCGTGAGCAAATACACACATACAGTACGTAGTAGTAAGTAATTTAATGCATAAAAGTGTACTTATTCCAATACAATTTGATGACATAAAAGGGACAAAACAGGCAAACAAGGTCACTTTGGTTACAATTTTTTAGAGTATACAGGCGGCAATTTATCTTACTCGTGTGAACCAAATGTGGTTTTGTACTAATTAAGTGATGCTCTACAACGTTTTAATTTGAAATTTTGCGCTATCTCTTTTATTTGTCGATTTAGAATTGCTAACTTCCAAATTGCNCCACTAGAGGCGCTTCTATTGGTAGCATCGGATCGGGCGTAGTCACTTTCTTATACCATTATATAAGTTGCAAAGCTGTAGCTCTCTCCGTTGGCGAGTTATTCCAGGATAAAGGGACTTTCCTATGCACCCTGTGTATGTAAAGGTCACTTTAAGCTATTTCCTGACTTTTAGCAAGTAGATTATTGGCCCCGAAAATATTGAATTTTAACCCCGAAAGTAGTGATCATACATGTCTAGAAGACATGGATACATACGTTTATTAATATAAAAAACTTTACTTTCACAATATCTGTAAGAAATATTACCTCTTTACAATCTTGTGTAAAATAGCAGTCGAATATTCTTGTGACCTCCGTGTCATAGTATAAATAAAATATAAGAATAGGCTTTTAATCGACTCCTTCTGAAATTGTGTACATACATATATAAAGCCTTAAACCAAACCTGTGATCGAGATAGATGTTCAAAGTTAATGTTTACATATCAGCTACGTGATGAAATTAGAGTATGGGTTAAGTAATTCCTATAGTGCTTTATCTTAAATACTAATCTCAAATCGTTTTGAGGAAAAAAAGGTCAGAAGTATGCGAAAGTATTACAATTGATTTATTTTATCCTTAAGGTTATGCTTCCTAGGTAAGTAAATTTGAGATCGTATTATCTCGCCTGCATTTACCCGAGAATGTCAATTGGTTAATTATTATAATATCCCAAGTCTGCAAGGTTCCTAACCTTACGCATCTGACATCTCGGGTACACAATTTATATTCTCGTATAAAGCTAAAGTAAATCTAGCTGCCCTACGTTGTATGTCCTGAACAAAATTTTGAAATCTCACTCCCAAACGTTGTTACATTCCTTAATAACAGGAAGCATTGATGTATTATACGCAATCTGTTTAAAATGTTATGGACAAGGAATAAACATCCTCTGAAGAAATCGAAGAGTATGTAATGTCTTCCCAATTATGTAATTTATACGGCATTGCTCTGAACTCAGCGCCATTAAAAAACATTGATTATCTAACTTTACAAGAAATACGTAGAGGTGTTTAACACCAAAAAAGCTTTAAACTTACACAATTTGTAAGATGGTATTTTTGAAAAGTATTAACTATTCACCAGTCCTCAAACTCAGCATTGCTCCGAATTCAGCATCAGTAAAAACACTGATTATCTAAGTTTTAAGAAGTACGTATCTCAGTTGATCTCTATACACATCCTTAATTTCACAGCATTTGTAAGAAAATGGTACCTTCGTCCAGTTTAAACTGTAAACAAATCCTCAAATTTAGCATTATCTGAACTCAGCACCCTTGAAAAATCCAATTACGTACATTCATAATATATACGTTCATGTTTTAGTAACATAAAAACTTTAATTTCACACTATTTGTAAGAAAATGCTATTTCTGTGTAGTGAAAACTCGTCTGGATTAGACCTTTCACATGATGTATCACACGACCCCTCTTTCCATTGAAATTTTTCGCGTTAGGCCGCAGCCCGGGGTCCCTGTGGGGCTCCGCGTCAATATCTTGTCACGGATAAAGCAGCCCCTCGAAATCATGGACCACGTTTTTCGTCGTTTCTCCAAATTTCTAACGGTTTCCAAGATCTGCAGGGGGGGGGGGGGCTTTACAAAAACCCTATATAGAAACTGAACATAAATATGAGAACTAAAATTTAATTTAGAAGCTCTGTTGTATTATCTGTTAATTTAAGTTTTATTTTCATCTCCTTACAGTAAACAGTTACGACAAAAATGTATGCGGGGGATATTGTAATCACTCCCAAGTGTACATGTTGTGATAATGCGTATATTATTTTTTATGCCGGAGAGACACTTTTTGCCGACTTGTCTGGTCACACACCACATATCATCATTCACTGTTTTTACAAAAGACAGCTTCACAGCGTGCACAAAACGCTGAAGATCTTTATGGAGGACCATCCACACTATAAAACAGAATACATTTATGCAGAATGATAGTAAATTCAAACACGCGGAATTCAAGAATCGATTCCTGAATTGAACATTTGAAGTGACAATTTTACTTTACGATCGTTTTCATTTTGTGTATTTATCAAATTTGTTCACCAAATATGTTTTCTAATATATAATTTTTGCAACCCCATATTTTAATCGTATTTAAAACGTCCTATACAATTTGTCACAAGAGAGTGAGGGAAGCAAGTTTCGGGTAATGGCACAGCCCCCTATTTAAAGACACTTGGTAACGATAGATGATTAATATTAAATTTTGTACACAAGTGTCCATTTCTAAAAGTTCATGTTATTTTAGGTGTGTTATTTAGCCAACACAAATCGAATAGTGGAGGTAAAAAAGTAGAACATGCTTTCTCAGAGTGACATGCACGCGTTTGGGGGCGCCATTACAGCGCTCCGGGATCTGAACTGGTTTTTACTGGATAGATTTAGTAGAGAAGCTGTGCAGCATAAAAAGCAAAAAAGGCAAATCCCTCGCTTTTCTAGCACCTGTTGCTAATAAAAGAGCAGCAGGANAAGAAATAAAGTTCTGGGATATCTAAAGGGACACTGCCGAACAAGCGATGTTCGAAGCGTCACCTGCGTGGCAGTTGGCATCATAATAAAAAAGGGCATTTCTTTAAGCGGTCAATATGGCTTATACAGGGTGGTCAACCTAACTCTTAACAAGCATATATCTCGAGAGCTACTGAACCGAATTTGAAGAAATGTATACAGTGTTAATATCACTTAGGGGCAACCAAATTAAAGTGGAATGAACTTTCCATCGCCCCCCCCCATTAAGTAGGGTAGGGTATGGGGGGATAAAATTTGAGTTTTCAAATACGAACCCCTATAAAAAGTTACATTGTTAAATTGTACAGTTAAAAATCCAGTAAGTACATTTTGTCTGGAACCTTTTTTTCCTAAAATGCTTCTGACGACAGATATGAGCTGTCACATGTTTCATTTGAAAGATATTTTGTTGTCAATAATAAAGGTAATCTTAACGCTACATAATCATTTGGAGAGATATAAAAGACATTTGGACAGCCCGAACACAAACAAGGGCTCAGCAACATTGGCCATCAGCCCATAATCATTGGGAATCAAAATAAAAATACGTACTCAACTACTTTATTTTTTTACTTACACAGTTTATAAGATGTTCAAAGTGTCCAGTAATTAAGCTATTGGCTGGAATTGTAAACCAGGGTCATGGTTCGAATCCCGATGATTTCATGAATGTTGTTTGCTGTGCCCCCACATTTGCTCGTGTAGTCCAAATGTGTAGTCTAGTCTCTAGTCAAATTTTTAATTGATAGCTATTTTGACGTAAGGAATATTGCTTAATCTTTATCCTGTAAGGCTATTTACACACACATCGATTTCGTTCGTACGGCAAAATATTGTACAATATTTTATCGTGAAACGGTTGCTTGCATACAGTACGATTTTTTGTCGTAGGTGTTGAAAGTCGCTTGTCATCTCGTCACATTCACTCCATGCATTTGTAGTTGATTTCCTGTTTTTAAAGATCTCTAATGTTTTGTCCCATAGCACTGGTCTTATTTGTACCAATGAAATAAGAAATTCATTGTCCATATTTTCAGCCATACTTATAACAGATGAACTACCATATAACTGTACATATTTTTAGTAAATCAGCACTGAATATAACACTTTCAAACACGAGTGCCTTAAAATCTTCACTCAATGCAACAATTCTGAGAAGAATGCACTTATAAATTAGTCCATAAACAATGAGGTTTTTATGAATAAGTGATCAATAAAACTAGTTTGAAATATGCTTTTTTGTGTATATTTTAAGCAATAAAATAAGCAATTTGAGGAGAATTTTATAAAATTTAGCACATGCAATGTTACTCGCTTATAAATTACCAGTTAAAATAGTAGACTTACATAAATTACCAGTTAAAATAATAGACATAAAGGTTAATTTGTTATTAATTAACTCGCAAATAAAAAACAAAACAAAGATACTATTGTCTTTATAATTTAGATGATTTTCTACATTGTTTTAGGGTAAATATTGTTCTGTAAATCTCTCGTTAAATCTAAGTCTGGAGTTTGGCTGAGACGTGAATATTTTCGAATTAAGATCTTAACAAAGTAATTGGGAAATACGTTTTTAGCTTGTTAGGAATTTAGAACTGGGCAAGTTTGTCAATTCGTTTAGTTTTTAAATAATCATGTTTATTAGTTTTTTTTTAATATTTTACAGGCGCGGCTCGTGATGACGTAACAAGAGGTGCACAACAGTTTGCCAAATTTCTTACACTAGGAGAGGATATAAGACTTCATGCTTTCACGTTCATTCTTCACGAACCTTACAAGTGAAGTTCTGAACACACCAAACACGAACTCATGAAGTGCGCGGTCCTTTACAAGTGTAAGAAGCTTGACAAACTGTTGCGCACCTCTTGTTACGTCATCACAAGCCACGCCTGTTAATTTATACATTAAGAGTAGTAGTTCACGGTGTTACCTTGTTGCCTATGTTTGAATCCTGCCAAACTGTGTGGTCTAGTGGTTAGCACAGCGTGCCCTAGCCCGAGAGGCTGTGGGTTCGAATCCCGCGTAATGCATGGATGATTCTGATGTCCATTCATTTTCATCAATAAAAAAATAAGCATTGTTAATTGTCATTAAATGACCCTTCAAGTGTCGATACAACCTTAAATACCACATTTCATTTGAAACTTTTAAAGACTGAAAAAAATTATATAATTTGAAGAAATTCTCAATCAGTATGTACTTACCTACATCTATCTACACTTATTTTATTTTTTGGGATCATACAATATAAAGGGTAACACCTACATATTAATTACAACAAACCTGGATTATATTAAACACTTTATCATTATTTAGCGTTATTGCTTACAGTACCAGCATCGAATTTGTCATATCCAAACGAAGCGTAGCGCGAAATTTCGTTTCGCTTAAAACGCAAATTTTCGTTCACTTACCAAGCTACGAAA
>KZ877699.1:0-10128 GCA_003456935.1 Machilis hrabei
ATCACTGGATAAAATATAAGGTGATCTGATGTTGCAGGACTTTACCATTGTTCTGAATTCCTAGTCAGTGTTTATTAAATTTTCAACGTGCTGAACAGCTCAGATATTTATAAATATCAATACTGTTATTTTAAATAGTTAATAGAAAAACAAAATTTATTTCCCTGGCAATCTCAAAGGCGCTATTTCTTGTTGCTGTATGAGAGGGTATCCGTAAACATAGAGAATTGGTGGTCACCAGAATTATAATTTAGAAAGAAGGTTTTAAAAGGGATAAGCAAGACAAACGAGAAACAAGCAAAGAGATGAAACGCCAATATCAGGCTCAACTTAACGCTAGTTCCTCAATGGCAAGGTGTGGGTGGTGCAGCGTAATGATCATTGGATAAACGGTGACTATTGGCTACTCAGAGCGCAACGCTGCCTGCGCCTTGTCATTGAGGAACTAGCTATATTCTGTGAGGTAGCAGAAGATCCAATAAAAAGTCATCTTCTGTAAAGGTAGGCCTAGGTCTAATATGCAAGAATAAGTCTTCTTCGTAAAACAACATGTAGTCTCATGAAATCCACATCCTTGAATGATTGTTCCGATATGTCAACTAAACTGTGCCTTTCGAAAGTGCAAGACATTCCTCACAAAACAGTAAAAAGTAACAGCAATACATGGGACATCCTAATATAGTACCGGTACGGTAGGTGATGAGATATTTTGCGACGTCACCATTTTTTTTCCTGCCAAAAAACAACATGTTGTCATATGCACTGCACCACCGATGCCATCTGCTCTAGCTGTTGAGGAACTAACTATAGTCATTGTACCATTTACTTCCCATTACATAGGCTACTTAAAATCTCAGGGATTGTTAAGCTTCATGCTATTACAAACTTAAATTCTTAAGTTGTTGGGGTTGTCCCGGAACATTCAATTATGCAACTAAATTGTAAATGATGATAACATTTCTCCGTTCTTGATGTATTGTTACGTTCTGCTCAGTTACTTTTAATTCTTAAAAATTGTTACATAACACTCGGTTACAAATCATAGTTTTCAGTGTATCGTTATGTTACCTCCGTCGTAGAGTTTAAATCTCAAAATACCTTTATTTTAAACTCCGTTACAAACCTTGATTCTTATTGCACCGTTATACACTTTAAATTTTAATATAACGTTATGTTACCCTCCTTTACACACAAACCCTACACTTTCATAAGTTTAGGGTTATGGAAGGGAATGGCGTTTCATGAGAAAATGGAACGGAATGTGCGCATGTCTGCTAATAGGTCGAGTCCTTGCAGGTTGCATGCCATTTTCCATATGTAGGCCTACTGAAATGTTGTATATTTACTACACCCATTCAAGGCGATTGGTTGACCGAGTGGACAGTTGCCATCGTGCAGTTTATGATTTACGCCTAAATTGATTGTATCGAACTTGAAAGATCTCCAGTGTCGATGAGCCTCATTGAATAAGAAGAATCAATTTACTAGGAGGAACAAAATTTTGTGCTGGTGGATTTACAATATTATCAAGTTCTAAACTTGTATGTTAAGTTGTTTTATGTAAAGTTTAATTTTTTGAGCTCAAAACATGGATGCCACATTGTTAAAAAATAAAGTTTAGCTTTCAAGGAAAAGGTCCCACATGTAGCTAATCTCTGTTCTTCCCTCATTACTACTGGTAAGTTTACTATTTGCATTCAAAGAAACTAATAATAATAAAATGTTGTTTATGGTACCTTTAATTCTAGCAGACCCGGTGGCAGAGTGGGTTAATGTGCTTCATTCTTGTGCTGAACAACAAATGTTTGAGTTCTGTTGTTGGAATTAATATTTACGAAATGAATGTGTTTAATTAACATTGTCCCAACACTCACTAGATATTTTTCTTTTATAGTTGGACATATTCCTAGGCCCTATATTTATTAGATTCACAATCCTTTTGTGTATGTACATAGATTTGTGCATGGTGGGTGCCATAGGTCCTTTAGCACTTTCCTTGTTTCCTTCCTCCACTCAAATAGGATCACAAATATTGTAACTCCCACACCTGGTGGCAGCAGTGTAGCCATGATGTGGCACATATTGGAATTAACCCTAGTAAGCCTAAATATTTTAGTAAAAAAGTGCCGTAGTAACTAGGCTAGTTCTTGTGGTGAAAAAAGTAAGGCTTGTGCTGCTGGGAGGCGGGGGAGTAAGCGTACTTTGCACCCATTTCGATTTGACCCTGTGCGTGTCTGTGTATGAACAGTCAGCAGTCAAGTCATACACATATAACTAACGGAACATCTTCATTGTACAAAAGCAAGCCAATACATCAGAAGTGATGTAACAATAAGCAAAAAACTGTACACTTTTTGTATTTCTCAACATAAACAATCCCTTGCACCATTAATACACCAGTCCCATCACTCTACTGGTTCCTAAAAACCTCCAGCATGCAATTATTTTGGTTGGTTTTAACCAATGCTGTATTGTAGATTTAATGTCTTTGTCGAAAGATAAATATTTCCCAGCACTGAGTTTTAACGGCCTGATCAGGTCAAAATCTTTTGCTGCAAGGTCCGGGCTTTAATGTGGATTTTCAGATCTTACCATTTTAATTGTTGAATTATCCTGGGTTTGATGTGCTACATGAGGTCTGTCTTTACAGATATACATTTGTCAAGTAGAGCTATCATAATTAAATACTAAAAACAGGTGTGTTACACACTTGCCCTCCTTTCCCCAGTTAATGGAGAAAGTAAACCTAACAATGATAATTACTATTTCTTTCTATAGCGTCTCACGTCAGTGCAGGATAGCCACAAAGTTATATGGAAAAATTGAAGTTTAACTGTACCTAGGGTCATATGCACAGTCACTCAAATTTATTCCCTATACTTTTATAATGTGTAAGTAAGCAACTAAGTTTGAGGCGAGTTGGATGGATGACTATGCATACGTGCTCTAGTCTCTATATATTAAACACAGCACTGTATACAAAGAAGCACAACAACAGTCTTGTATTTAACAACAAGCCTATCCACAATCATGACATGAGAAATGCGAACAAATACACGAAAAAAAATGTGATTAAAATTTGCTAAACAAACACATTTCAATATTCAACAAAATACCAGAATGCATAAAAAATAAAGATTCATGTAAAAGTTTTGAAAGAGTACTAACCGAGCACTGTTAAAGATGTATCTTACTAATGCAGTTCGTAGTTTGAAATGCTGTACAATAAAAGTGTGTTTCAGATGTATGTATTCTCTTGTACAAACAAATGGAAACAAGTATACAGATTTTAAAGAAATTGCAGACATTTTAGAAATGTTTATTCTGATGTGACAAAGTTTTGTTTTGCCTATGTAACACAATGGATTAATAAATAAGAATCTGATCATATTTCCTAAGATACCGTACATACATTTACTAAATATGTTTGTAAGCATTGGGGTGTTTGTAATCAGCTTTCAATTGAATATAGTTTTAAAACACTACTCAAGTATTACTTGAGCAGCATTTCTGTTAAATTTATGAAATTCAAACTCTGGTGTTAAAGTTGGTTATGAAACACTTGTGTTTGCTAGCCTCCTTATCAGAAGTCAGTTTTTTCTTGTTTATTTTTGTTTTTGCTCCAGAAATTTATCTCCTGAGTTTATTTGTGTATTAAAGATAACTTAAAAGTGTCCTTGTCATCACACACGTGATTACCAGTACCCGGTACCTATTTTTCAGTGTTAATTGCATCTGTGTACACTGGTTGGTAGATTAGATTAGCATGTATCTATTTAAACAAGTGTGTTGAATTTTAACAGGACTTGGAAATGTATGTGCTGTGGCATTAAAAAAACATTCAGATAAGATTTTTTTTAATATAATTCATATGGAAAATTATAATGAAACCAGTTTGTATGTAATGGGTTAGAAAAGGAATACGCGGATATGGTGAGGGTAGTTAGAAAAAAGAATCTATGCAGTTTCAAACATTCACCAATTTTAGTACAAATATTGTTCTTGTACAAAAAAAAAAATAAAGTTTTCTTTGAGTTAATTTTTATGTTTGCCTCCTTGCCCCACTCCACTCACAAAAATCATACACTGAGCATTGGTATTATTTAATTTAGCGGGTTTGCCCTAAGTAATGAGGAAAACTCCCATGAATTCATCTTAAAACATAACATACAATTTGTAAGAAGAAGTTAGCAAGATATTAACACATGTAATGTTTGAGCTGATAATACTTATTTTGCAAGCAGGCAGGCTGTTCGAGACTTAAAAAACAAAAATGTAAAGACACTTCTGCAGTGGCAGATCATGAGTCTTTGAAACCGGCTATCTCAGCCTGCAATTGGTAAAGAAAGAAATGGCGCATTTTTTCTTACATAAAAAGGATTGTGATAGGTAGCCGTAGCAATGACTTAGTATTATCACTACCGTAGCTCTTTAGTCTTTACTATTATGTTAATTTAAGCAATGTTGCTTATGTTTGAAACATTAAACAACATTCTAGTGAAAAGAACATGCCTGCTTTTCCCAGGGCAGCCATATTCTTTTCACTAGTTTACATAGAATGCTAGCATATCCACATGAATTTGTGCCTTCTATGACATAGAACAGGCTTTATGTAAATGAATATTGTGGATTTCAAGAGGTGAGTAATGGCGTTAATTCTTTGTGATTAACTGGGTGTCACTTTGAAAGCTGTAAATCACTCCTAAGCTACAAAAGAGGTAAAATTATGTACAGGGGTGGCTATGATTTTTGAGTGGCTACACTAGTGATCCTTTGCCTTAACATATCTAGACACAAAAGCCATCATCTACCCTGAACAACAGTTGATATGGCCACCAAATCAGTTGAAACAAAATATTTTTGTATAGCCTCTATTCAGGGTTCCTCGATATATATCAGTCTATATATATCATGATATATATCACGATATTTATTGTTCGATATATATCATGATATTTTCCTTTTTTTTTATTCAAAATTTGTAAATAGCTGGCATTGATTTCAACCTATTTATATTCTGCACTGGTCTAATTTCACAATTAAATTTAGATCTGCCGTTTTTTAATANGACCTAAATGGAGCTGAGTAAGTTAGGAATGATACATTTTTTTAAATTCGGTTGATATGATAGGCTGAAAGCCCAAGATTAAATTGGTTTCATTAAACAAATATTGAAACGAAACATGAGCAACTATACAATATTTGTACATTTCTGATTAAATTTATTTACTGGTATTTACTATTTAATAAATTCACATTTTTTGCACATACACCCATGAACTGAAAACCACAAAAACATTATTAGTCTCATTACTCCCACTATTTTGGTAGGATTATCAATAGCTTATTATTTCATCCGAGTCAGCCCATTTAATAACTATTATACTATACAAACAATACCTGTATAACTTTTTCAAATAAACGTTTAAAATATTTAAAACCATCTAATTATATTATATATTATATATTTATATTTTTAAGAACCGGTATTTAATTTCATTCTATTTCACAGGGGTCAATGACTGATTATGCACCTTTTCTTGTCAAAAAATGTATATATCAAAAATATCCGATATTTTGATATTTTCGGAAAATATCACGATATTTTCGATCCCTGCCTCTATTGCTTATTTATTATCTTACAAAGTTATAAATGTATATTCAGCTCTACAAATAATTAGAAACCATAATGAATGGCTTGTGAACCCTCTTAATTTTGTTACCAATACAAAAGTATAAAACCAGCTTCAGAAAAGGCACACGATTGTTCTCCTCGCTCAGTCTGAAATCACTCAAAACTACTTAAATGTGTGAAAGTGTAAATTTAACATGCATGGCTCTACTAATGGTTGAACAACCACTATAAAAAAATGTTTTTGTTTTAGTCTCCACCTGGACAAGTCACTCAAGCAGTCAAGGATGCTATTGATATTGGTTACAGACACATCGACTGTGCTTTCATCTACGGAAATGAATCTGAAGTTGGAGAAGGAATCAATGCTAAAATTACTGAAGGTGTCGTGAAGAGAGAGGAACTCTTTATCACAAGCAAGGTGTGTACATAATTAGCTTAAGCATGTGCGACTTTTTGTCGTATTCCATACAAATATTAAAGTTATTGCTAAATCTGTTAGGTCAGTGTTTTCCTTATGTTGTAAGCATGTGCAGGTTACTACTGAATTTCTACAGGCATACAGTCAAAATAGACTAGTGATTTTTTAAATATATTTATTTCACAATATTCAAGAAGTTTTAAATGTGTATCAGCCCTCAACAAAAAGCATTTTTTTTTTCCTGCAACATATTTTGGTTTTGACCTTTGATTTGCAAGGCAAGTAAAGTAACCTGCATGCGTCAGTTTCTCTCAACTCTGCTCACCAGTGAAGGTACATTTCACTGATGTGTGTAAGGGTACTTTAGTATCATCCTGTATTTCTGTGTATTGTGACTCGCCTGGCAGTTTTATTTTAATGATGGATATTAAATCTTCTGTGGCCCAGTAGCATAGAAAAAAGAGTGGCTCCTGGGATGTTGTCCTTGTATCTAAAGTAAAAGAAACAAAAATGGGTAAGGGAAAATTGAGCAGTTTTGGTTGCAAGAAAAATGAACATTGATCTCCAATGAATTATCCAGTTGAGTTCAGAGAATGTGGATAATTTCAATGCTACTAAGTATTGTCTCGTCATCACTAAAGCGTTATCCAGAACGTTCCCCACCCCACCCCAACACAATCTCCAATAGTGGTTTGCTTTCTCTGTTAGGCATTACTCTCTTCTCCCATCTTTCCTGGCAGAACCACGTGTCTGCTGTAGCCTATCTAAGACTGCTTCCAAAAAGTTAGATTTTTTTTTTGTTCCAAGAAATGCTTTACTGCAGAGCAACTTATAACTCTTTACAAGCCACATATTTGCCTTTTTTTAAGACTATTGTCCATAAATGTGAGGTGGTGTCCCCAAAACTCATTTCAATCTTCTCGAGTAAATACAGAGGCTTTTTCATTTGATCAGCGTCTCGTTCTTCATTAGTACCTACTTTACACTTTGTCTCGCATCGTCGTGCAGTCTCCGACCTTTATTTGTTTTACAGTTATTTGCATGGCTGCTGTTCTACTGAGTTAGCATCTTGGTTCCTCCTGTTGTTGTAGCCTATATTTGTAATACTATGCAAAGTGCCTTGTCATGTTTACATGGTTAAGCTTTTTTACCCATGAAACAACCCACTACAGTTGTACGTTTCTTCCTCGTGTTTCTAGGTTTCCCCTAATACATACGTTCTTCAAACCTTCTAAGCAAAGGTCCATAAACACTTAGTTCCTCCCTAGTTTTGAGTTCATTTTCATTACTCATGGTGCTTTGGCACTAGGCCCCATCAGGTGGATTGCTTAAAATAAAAAAATAGTTAATAACTGTGTTCTCTTATTTTAAGAGCAGTTGTAAATCTTAATCAAATATAAGAATGTTATAGGAGTTGGGTAAAGTGGTACATACTTATCTGAAATCAAATGTTTTTCTGTTTTAACTGTGGAATTTATTAAAGATTGTGTGTATACCCAAGATAAGACGTGTTTGCCCCAGAGCTAAGGTAAATACAGGTGTTAAGAGTTCAGGAGATTATTGGTACACGACAGCATAAAAAACATTCTTGATGTTATCTGAAGCCTTAGAGATGAAAAAAAATGCAATTTGTTTGAACAAGAATCAGTTAAAACATACATTTTAAAGTGATCCAGTTTTTTAATAATGTACTGGTAATCGTGCTGCACATGTTTGTATAAATATCTTTATGCTTCACTGAGTTTCATGTAAAAACAAAAGCCACCGGCTGTGTGTCGAGCGAGTGGCAAAATTCAATCATCCTAAAGTGCCATTGTGGTGCGAATGGGGTCTCCATTAGATCAGCAATCAGAAGAGTGGGTCCATAATCTCGTTTCATAAAATTTTATGCTCTACTGAACTTTCTGAGCATTCTGTCTACTTCCCAGATAGATATGCATACCTGCCAACTTTTACGATAAAAACGTAATTCGTACGATATTTTTACTTTAATACGATTTTCCGATTTGTTGTTTTTTGTTACGATTTTCCTTCTCTTTTTTTGTTGTAAAACGTTGAAATGCAGCTAAATGAGCTAAATATTCCATTACGGCAACCCTTGTTATGTTTTAATAGCACTTGAATTAGCTGATGCTTGCTTGACCTTGCAGTAATGTTTTTTGAAAGGTGACAGCCGTGAAAGAAACACAACTCTGGTGGCAAAAGTCACAATCAGGCCAACACATGTAAATAATAATTAAACATAAAAGTTAACATTTATGTAGACCTACAGCTGTATTATAAACAAGTATATATTCAGAGTTCTGTTAATGGACGTGGAATATTAATCGTGCATATTGAGTTGTACTCCAATGGAGATTAACACAATGTGATTATTTCATTTTTAAAAAAGGAAATAGGCCAATTGATCTATTAATGTAGTATTGATATTGAAATGCAGTGTTTGTCATTTGTTAGGGTTAACTTTAATTTATAGGTGACCACTTCTTTTATGAAGGTGATATTTCATTAGGTTTAAACAAAATTTCCTTTCCCTTGTCCCCCTCTCTCCCCCTACCCTGCAGGGCAATTACGATTTTTCATATTTGAAGGTTGGCAGGTCTGGATATGTATTTATGAAGTGGGTAGTGGCAGGATATCCAGTTTTTAGAAATGTGCATCCGAGAAGTAGAATAATAATGATTATTAACACTGTGTCGGAAACTTGAGTAGCAATTGAAGACTGGAAATGGATAATGATGTAAAATCCAAAATTGCGTTTTTAATTTTAACATGTTCTACGTGGCAAGCCTAACTACCTGAAAATGCGGGAAGTGCCTAGAGCATTCTAAATAGTTAAAGATCATGACAACAGGTGTCGGTGGTGATGGATGTCCCAGAAGAGTGGAACAAATTGTGAAATATCCACTTTGGCACTTACATCGTTTTCCATTTCCAGTCTTCAATTCATATTAAACGTGTTGGTTAGAAACTAGTGTCAACAACTTACCTTACTCAGTAATAGTGTTTTCTTCACACGAATATTTGCTGGCAGATCTCCCCAAACCTTCTTCAGATGTCTTTCTTTACTTCATGAAATCACTGTTAGTTTGCCCCATAATTAAAACTAAAAGTCTAAATTTACTGTTATATTGGTAAACAAATTTTGGGGCACCATTTTCTGTCAAACTGTGTCAACGTGTGAAGGAAAGTTCTGGGTTAACGGACAGTTTACTCATCTGGAAGAACTTTTCCAGCTGAGCAAACAGTGCATGGAGGAGTGAAAAACAGTTTCAGACACTTGTGGAAGTGCATTTAATTAATTTGTAGGTTCTGCTCATCTTTACAGCTCCAAAATAACATGGAAAATGCCTTAAAAATATCACTTTTAACACTGTTTATTGCAGATCCTGAAAATCTGTGTACCTGAAAGAACGCCTGTTTGAAAAGGGTACCTGTAACCCAAATAATTGGTTCTCGACTATATTCGTCGGGTATTAAACGGACGGATTTTTACCTGTATGCCCAAGAATTCTGAGCACTGTCTCAAATCGAGGCTCTATGAGATTTTAGGCAGCTTAAACTGATGGTTAGGAACAATGTGGGGTTCCAGGTGGATGAACAAATCCACTGTTAATTTAAAAAAGAAAAAATATTAGAACTTGATGTACTTGTTTCACAAAAGTACGACGGACACTGACAAATATGAAACGTATGGGCACAACCACAGATAAATATCGAGTTTCCCAAACAGGAAAGCAACTTGTACCTCGTTGCCTAAGGCCTTGTGCGAATGCCTCGAATTCCATGGCCACTGTGGCAGCCCACCAGCTGGAGGGCATATGTGCTGTTCCCAACAATTTTATTTAGCTCTTGAGCTCCTCTTTAAGTCTTACAGTTAGTATGTTGTTTGATAACACAGGTCTACAGGGTTTTTGTAACACAGATAAAAATATCATTTTTACTATGCGTTGGGCTTCCTAATAACGTATTAAAAATAAAAAAGGAGCCACCACGTCACGTTTTCATGTTATCACATGTCTCTGAAAATACACTTCCTGCATTCGCATATAGACATTTTCCCAGAGAATCTTGG
>KZ877701.1:13238-30711 GCA_003456935.1 Machilis hrabei
TCAAAGTTTTGTCCGACCAAGCGAAGCAGCTCATTCAAGCCAAAGAGTGGCGCAAAGCTGGAGAGGTTCGTTGTTCACTTATTGCTACTGTTATCTGTAAAAGCTCAATGTTGTTATTCGTAGTGGCATTCATCAGTCTTAAATCAAGTAAAGTCTCTTAATTCCTAAAAGTTATACTTACTCAGAATCTGAATACACATAGAGTATTGATAGCAAAATACGTAAGAAACTACCACATCTCAGGATTGATCGTCGTTACCGTTATTTTTGTTTAAGAAATTAAAATTAATACTATGCTATTGCCAGTAAGATGGGTATACACATCTTGTTGAGTGTACGTTTAAAAGTATAACAGTCATGACTTTCTGAAAGTGGACACTTAACCACTGTTTTATTATTATTGCTACTACAAGTAAGGCAGTATCTGTGTTTGTATTGATTAGCACGTCAGGTTCAGAAGTTGAGTATTGTGCACTAGAATAATGGGTATTGAGAATGCATATGAGAACAAAGGCTGTAATAGGTCTTCTTTTTAATTATGATCAATTGAATTCTCTTGCCATATGTCATATCGTGAAGGGGGGTCATTTGGAAGTCCGGAAAAAAATGTAATAACTCGGGAAAAAATATTTCATCATAGCCAAGACTTAACTTTTACGTTAACTTTCTTTTCTGCGTAGTCACTCCCCAAATTGAGGCAGTTATTACAGTGGGGCACCAGGTTTTGCATACCCTCATTGTACAAGGTCGTCATCAGAGAACAGAGAACTTGGCCAGATCTCCACCGGTATTTTCAGCTCGTCATTGTCCATGAAGCTCAGCGGCACCAGGGAGTTTTGAGATTAAGAAACAAATGATAGTTGACGACTATCATTTGTTTCTTCCTGGCCTCAAGAAACTTCCAATGCTGGAGAACTGTTCGAGCTCACTTGTCCGACTAGGGAAAGCAAAAGCCGATGCTCCGCTGTAAGTGCCACAATTCAGGGGGCTACTATACTGGGTGTCCCAACAACTGTAACGGCGATTCCTAATGAAGTTTTAAGTCCAAAATGTGAAGTACCAGTAACAAAATTGTCTCCGAGTTCACCGTTTACGCATAAAAACGATGTAAAGTATTGTAACGTGGCAATACCTCTTTTTCTGAAACAAACCCAGAAGCTAATAATGTGAATATATTTGCTTCAAAACAGTGAAGCATAGTGACCTAGTGGAACGGATGTTGATTGTAATTTAGGATTATTTTCGATTCCTCTCTAGAGGTGAACTTGTTTATGTAAAATGTTTATTCGTTTCCACAATAAAACTTGTTTATTATATTTAAAGGAGAAAACAATAGATATATTTTAAAAAGTCATTAGTTCCTAATACGTGGTCCAAATAATACATTAGGATAATGTATTAGAACT
Source organism: Machilis hrabei (assembly GCA_003456935.1). NCBI lineage: Eukaryota > Metazoa > Arthropoda > Insecta > Archaeognatha > Machilidae > Machilis > Machilis hrabei. Next base: position 14,645 of record KZ877701.1, read on the forward strand.
AATGATTTTTTTAAGATCTCATTGTGGTTTTCACTTTTAAATGCAATAAAAGTGTTTTATTCTGGAAATGAATAAACATATTACATAAAAAATCACCTAAGGGATTCGAACCCAACCCTACATGACAATCAAAATCTGTTCCACTAGGACACTATGCTTCACTGTTTTGAAGCAAAAGTATTCATGTTATTAGCTTCTGTGTTTGTTTCAGAAAAAGCGACATTGCCTTATTACAATATTTTACATCATTTTTACGCATAAACTGTGCATCGGAGACAATTTCGTTACTTCAACTTTTTCGACTTAAAACTTCATTAGGCCGGTGTGTGATAGCAGATGCTTGACGTTGTGATGTCACGCAATGAAGCACAGGCTTGCATGAGGCAACAGCCAGTCAGGGAACATCTGATCTTCGAACTTCACGCAGTGTTTCGTGAGCAGAGAGAGAGTGAATGGTGACAGCAAGCAACTAATATGATCTGTATTTCACTCCAATATAAAATCAAACATTCCCTAGAATTAAACCATTTATATGGTTTTAAGAGCTAATTAATGCTACACAAGCATTTACCAGTTATGAAGATAACAATAACTTCAAGTTTTATGACAAATTAACGCTTACTTCACCATTTCAACTCCGTAGAAAGTGCAGCTCACATTGTAGGTCTTGCAGCAAAGGAACATTTGAGTTCTCTAAATCGACTTCGACAAGTTTAACTTGCGCTTTCTTTGTCAAATGGTGGTGTAACTGCACTGAAAGCTCTATTTATGACCATCATGCTGTCTTTCAGGGTAATAAGTCTGCATCTTCACCTGGAAAATTTTTTAGAATTTGAACTTGTATTCGAACTATGCTCCGAAACATATTCTTCTATTAATGAACTTCGATCTTTATCTGCAAGAAATGGCGCAATCATCCCCGAATTTTCGTGACCTCCGGCTGCAGGCACGTATTCAGAATTTTCTTCTTGAGAAAGGAATGGCGTTGAAGGTTCCTTACTGTTTGAAAAAATTATACATTTTCATAACAAAAAATAGGGTAGTCTACATGTCATGAAATTACCATCATTTGCATTGCGTTTACTTTACCGAAACAACCACACCTGTTATGCGTTAACAAATTGAAAACACGAAATCTGTGGGAGACATTTAGAAATGAATGGAAATAAAAACGCTTTATACAAAATCCATAATGCTTTATTAATATTCAGTACCAACTTCGGTGAGACATTACACGAGACATTTACGTGGATAGTAAAAAAAACTTACTCAGAGAAGCATCTTCCCTTTTCCACTCCCAGCCATTACGTTGAGTACCTCCTCAGGGTTTGGAGACGATGCAGAATGAATGGACAGAAGTCGAAGCCCAATCAGCCGCTCACCTCCCATTATGTTCCTTAAGAAAGATTTTATCCTCTTTAATGCCGAAAAGGATCTATACACCGACGCCGTAGAGACAGGCAAGCATGCCAAAATCTGGATCAGTCTGCTGATGTTCAGGAAGTAAACGCAGGGTCACATGCAACCAGCACTTGCATGGTCTCTGAAGGCTTTTGTTCCACATTTTTCCACTTTTCGCACCATAGCTGAATCTCCGCATTGATAACAGTGTCTCCAACTGTTTCGCTCCAAAAAATCTTCAATTTTTCAAGCTGTTCTACCTTCCCTTCCTCCACATTTTTCGTCAGAATTATTGCTAAAGAAGACTGCAACTTCCTATTTGAAGAACTCCTCTGTAGAGAAGCTGCGAGGGTTAATCCTTTTAGTTTGATGTCCAGAAAGATGAGGAGGCTCAATTTGGATTTGGAGAACATCCTCTGCTATTTTGCAGCAAGATGCAGCAACTTGGGGAAAACTCAAGGCCAACTTTCACACGTAGATCTTCTAGTTTCCTGATGATGTCATAGCATAGTTTATGGCAGAAGCCAGATCATGAGCAGGATTTTGTAGGTAACTTGAGAGTGGGAGGGTGAAGCTATACATTAATGCACAAGTTTTGAGAGATATTAAAAAACACCCCTTTTCCATATCGCAGCCATGAGTGTGGATGCAGTTTGTGCAACGGTTGGGTTCATGCAGAAGAGTTCCCTCAAAGTGGGGAATATTTTCTATTNACTTCTTTATTTTTAACATTACAGCACTATGGACTTATTTATCGTTAATTTCGGGGGGGAGGGGGGTGAGTCCGACCTATCCCACCCCTTGGATACGTGCCTGTCCGGCTGTAAGAAAGCTTATGATTTATGGATTCATAAAATACGTTGAATCTTTTTATTGTCAGTTTCACTTGTACGTTTGTAGGGTTGGGTTAAGCGTGTGTGACCTCAATGACAGAGGCAAAGGGTTTAGTGCGGTGTGCAGATGTCATGAACGCATGTTCATTGTAAAANGGTGTGTGGTAGATCTGGGGTACACGAAGGTGTATAGAGTGTAGTCGGGGTTATACTTATATCTATATTAACCTGTTGAAAGGTAGTTTAACAAGACTATTACAGTAATTTCCAATACCTCACCATTACTAATTGTTTTTGTCTTTTTCCACAGCTTTTTGATTCAGAGATGGAAATTTACTTTCCCAACATGACAGGTCTTCACTATTTCTATAACATCATGTATTCCAAGACACCAGAAGATTTCAAGTATTACGCAGACTTCTTGAATCAGGCATGGGTACGAAAAGCAATACACGTCGGGAATCTGACTTACAATGATGGAGACGCTGTTGGCGAGCATCTTGCGGAAGACATTATGCAATCTGTCTCACCGTGGATCGAGATGCTGTTACAGTCTTATTCTGTACTTATATACAATGGACAGCTGGATGTAATAGTGGCCTATCCACTGACAGAAAGCTTCATAGCTGCACTGGACTGGCCGTCGGCATCCGAGTACAAGACGGCACCGAGACGTTTCTGGTGCGTGGGCGGTCAGTTGGCGGGTTACGTGAAAGCTGCCGGTAATCTGACTCAGTTGCTTGTCCGCGATTCGGGACACATTTTGCCGTACGACCAACCAAAGTGGGCCTTCGACATGATCAATCGATTTACTTCGGGAAAACCCTTCGACAGCCCTTCGCTTTGCTTGTAGTGTGATAAGTGAAATATCAGGTGCATGTCTATTTTACACGTGCATCTGTTTGGTTCAAGCTATTTTAGGAGTTTAAGTTTGAGCTTGTTTGGTGTAGGGTACTCGTGTGTATGTAGGATCTCATTGTTACGGCCAACACTTTTTTTTTGTAGAAAGAGTTGTTATGAAAAGATCTCTCAATTTTGTATTATTGAATCTATGAGTTTATGCATGAATAAGAATGTTACTGTGTTTGTAAGATGTAAAGTGCTTTATTAAAACAGCTTTAAGTTTTATGTGCAATGCAAAGACTGTTCAACTCAAAACTATAATCATTTGCACATAACAAAGAAATAAAACGTGCTTTTACGTAATAAGTTTTGTATTATTTGCTCTGTCAAGTAAAGGTAAGGATTTAAAAAAAAATTAGGAAAGTTGGAAAAGTGGAGTGTTCAGATACTGATAACTCCTTTCAAGTTAAAAGTAAATGCATACATTGTTGTTCTCGCTTGTATGTTGAAAACAATACTGGTGTAAAAATGCCAAAAACTTAGATCCATTTGCCAATCTCCTGTCTTCAAAACAATAAATGAAAGATGTTCAGCAATGAGCTCAGGTTAACTCAATCCCTGTGGCTGAAGACAGATGTAGTCATCATGCACTGGAATGAAATAATAGCAAAACTTTGCAGTGTGAAATTCTGGAGATAACATAATTTTAAAAATTAAACTTATTGATAGAGATACATGAAAATAGCATTTTAAATTGATTTTATAAAATATATTTTTGTAAAGTAGAGTACCAGCATCGATTCTGTCGTATCCAAACTAAGCGTAGCGCGAAATTTCGTTTCGCTTAAAACGCAAATTTTCGTTCACTTACCAAGCTACGAAAAATCAAATTCGCACACGATGCCATGTTCGAGGGGAAGAAATCTTATTCGAAAAGACCCGAAGTACCCGGACCGCACGGCTTTGTGAAAAAGTTGACGATATGCATAGGCTGTAAAGTCATGCTTTTTGTGAACATGGACGTGGAAAAAGGTTTCGTCAATGGATCCATTGGGATTGTAAAGTCAATGTCCAAGACTCATGTTATAGTGGATTTCCTGAAGGCTGGAGTGATGAAGGTCACGCGCAGAACCGAAAGCGACTACAACTATTTCATTCAGTTCCCGTTGCGCTTAGCATATGCTCTAACAGCTCACAAAGTTCAAGGTCAAACTGCTGACGGTATTGTTTTGATAGATGCGAAAAGCATGACCAAGGAAGCGTTGTACGTGGCAATGAGTCGAGCTAAAACATCTAGCAACGTGCAGATAATTAACCTGCCGACAAAATTCTTGACCTCCAACCAACCTTCGAAATACAGCTCCTTCTTAAGAGACACTTATGATTTTGGAAAAGTACTGAAAGCCAGGGTTCTAATCATGACTATCAGGCACAGCCAAGATTTTGTCACATACGTTTCAATGCAAATCAGCCGTTCTTGGGCATAGATTATGAAGATTTTGTTCATCGCTATACGTTACAAAAACTAATGTGCACGAGTTGGTCTACTTATTGGAATCCTCACTGAGGTACAACTTCAGAGGTACCCCTGTACCTGTCTGGAAGCAGGTTCTCCTGGCTCTTCGATTTTCCGCAGACGGAACTTTTCATCGTGAAACGGGAGACTTACTCGGAGTGTCTGAATCTTCAGCTTTTCGGTACGTACGCAGAGTGGCAGAGACCATTTGTAAAACAATGCGCCAAAACTAAATTTTATTTCCCAAACCAAACGCAGAGTTTTTGTACTCTACTAAGCTGAGATTCTACAAAAACTTTGGATTTCCGGGCGTTATAAGTTGTGTAGACGGTACTCGTGTACCAATATTTTGTCCGGGTGTACCAGATGAGAAGAGTACAGCAATATTAAAGGTTGGTTCTCGATTAATATGATGGGGGCAGTTTGTGGGGACGGTGAATTTACAAACATTGTGGCTAGTTGGAAAGGAAGCACTCATGATTCTGGAGTGATTTCAAATTCAAACGAAATTTGAACGGCAAGACATAGATGGCATGCAGCTATAAGAGACAGCGACTACACATCCAAGATACGACATGTACCTATAGACTCCATTTGCGGATGCTGCAACCCCTGCAGAACGACGATACCAATCAGCTCACGTTAAAACACGTGGCACCATAGAGAGTCTGTTTGGTAAGTGGAAAGGACGATTCAGTTATCTCAACAATCAAAGCACACTACGTTTCTGCATTGTAATTGTTGCGTGTGTAGTGCTTCATAATTGTTCTCTAAACGCACTTGATCAGCAATGACCGAGTCTACCAACTGGTAATATGGATCATCAGGCTTTGGTGGAATGTACAGACCCCCTGTGCCACTGTGTATTTTTGCAGTTCTCAGCCAAGTCTTCTTTCAGTCTGTTTTAGGCACTTCCAGACATTTTGCAACTGCTTCATGTACCTTTTCATATTCTGTTGCTATTAAAACGTTCTTGAACAAGTAACCACTCCCTTTTCTTTATTGATTTGTTTTTAGCATCTTGAAGTTTGCATTCCACAAGGGGGTGCCAAGATACAATTTCTTGTAACAGTTTTGTCTCTCTTTCGCTAAAGTTTGAAACCGTTTTGCCTGCATGTGTTCCTCAGACATCTTATACTCAAACATGGACACAAAGCATGTACTATGCTACACAAGATACTATCCATGTGGGGAACAAACCATGCTCGACATAACAGGTAAAAACAGTTTGAGGAAGACCAATCTAGTTTTTGCTAAACAGTCCTGGAATATGCACTTAGTTCTCGACTTGGTATTTCTAGTGTAAATCATAACTCTCGGGTTAAATAAATCCAGAACTATTTTATACTAGGACTAACTTACACTAGCCCATGTTTCAGCAGTCCATTTTTAATAGTCTATTTTGTGCCCAGACTAGGATAGCTAAAATAATCCACATTCTGGCAACCCGCCCATAGCATTTATTTGGTAATTTCGCTGAAAACCATATTTATCGCAGTTTCAATATTGCCGGTTTCGGGCTCTAGTGACACATGCACTCGCAAAAAGGAACCGTAAACGGGAAAATTCGCATTTATTGCGATTGCGATTTTCACATACCTCTACNNATTGATATTANAGACGTTAAAAAAATAAAACCTATTAGGGAATACTTTCAATTATTCTACGCTTTGTAGAAATCACACAATCAGATTTCAATTACCACAAGATTTCAACTTGTGCTGTTCTAAAAATGGAAGTTACATTTAGAAATAATAAACAGATCAATAATAAAAACATTTTATTGGGAAAATTGTAGTTCATAATCTTTTTTAATTCAATCATTTACATATATACAAGAACAATATTATTCCAGAACAACCACGCTGGCAACATTACAAAGAGCTTTCGTTTCGACGACCGTTCCCATGTAATGTTGTCAGCCCTGCTTGCTATCGTGACCCACTAATCTTTAATACAATATAAGCAAGCAGAACTGTACAAATATACACCACTCCTCTGTAGAGGCACTAGGTTGCATTATGTTAATTCTTCTTATTTTATAAAACGTATATATAATCGTATATACAATCAAGTTCATATCCACGTAATGTTTTGTTTAATCACAGTCGCTAGCAGTTGCTTGTATTATTCATGTACATCCTGTTTTCGAGTTGAAGTTGCAACGGCGGCGGCTGTGGTGCAGGTTGTCGCTTTGAAGCTGAAACAAATGAGTAACAAAACTATTAATTTAAAAAAAAACAAGATTTTGAATTCATGGACAAAGTAACGTACAACTTATACTCAAAAACCACAAAGACTTACACTATTAAATGTCTACTTTTTAGCACTACACTTTGAGCTGTAACCAACAGTCAAGATACAAATTACGTTCGACACTACTGAAGGATGCTAAGCTGGATATCCTTGCTTTTTTAAAACAAATAAGACAATTTCCAGCAATGCTATTACTACCAAAATAAGGATTTATCAAATTTATATACTGGCACCTATCCAACAATGTTAAAGTTAATTTCAGTCTTAAACTTTCACAGCCATTGTTTATATTGTTCACCATTTCAAATTTAATATTTACTGATTTCGGTTGTCAATACAATGACTAAAAATAGAACAGCAAGCTTTGTGTGACAAACTTGATGATGATCATTGTAATCATCAAATATTAAACTTAAAACACGACGTAACATTCNAAAAACAATGAACGACAAACAACGTAGCCTTCTTTAGCTTGGTTACAGAATATCTTCTGAAATTATTTTTAGTATCTTGAGGTTCTCCCATATTCCCATCAATTCTTTTGGGATCTGCATTAGATTATATTTTTAGTGTTGTCCACACAAACATTACAAGAAACACATTCAAGAATATGACAGCAGTAACACTGAAAACTGCCAAATTCTGATTATGATTTCTCGAGCAGCAATCTTTCACTTTCATCTATGTTACTAAACACTCCCCTAATGGCCATATTTGCTGAAAGGGGTGCATTCTGCAGCACCTCAGGATACAATGGAGTGCAACAAAACCAAACAAATATTTTGGCGACCTTGACTTTTAAGATTAACATGGCCAAAGTGATCAACTAAAACAAAGTTAAAGTTCTAGGTCTTTTACTTTTAGTGTCAAATTTTTTAGAAGCTAAACCATTACCACCTCAATGGGATTGACAGGAAGTTAAGGAATGCATATTTCTCTCTTCATGCAAATACTGCTTAAAGAATAATTTCACAAGCAGGCAACAAAACGGTACTTGTTATCGTTTACAAAATTCTTAAACGGTATGGGCTGTATTTCTTAATTANGTAACTCATAAGTTAAAAAAAAAATGTTTACATTAGTGAATACGAGGGAAGGGGAACTAAACTCTTCTGCTAACCTTACTTCAGTTGCGCTGGACAACATGAGTTAGTTGTTTATATGTAGAAGTAGACTAAAAAGAAAAAGCAGTGAACATTAAAATAAGCACAACCACAATTACAAAGACACACACATAGCTGTGGTTACATTTCCTTCAGTTACTGTACCAATAAAACCAAAATGATCCATTACCAATTACCTCAGGTAAAAGCCATTTTAAGACAAATGTCAGACGCTGGGAACAAAACATGATTTGCATGACTATGTTCAGCTTTGCAACTATCTGTACAAAACTTCTTGTAAAACCACACGAATATACATACTAAGCGCATCACATTAAACCTCCCTCGCTTTGAAAAAAAAATACCACAAAACAGCTATAACAAGAGCTTCAGCATTTAGCACTAACAGCATTTTACTTTCCTCCATATCAAAATGCATAATGGTTCCATGTAAATACACATCAAGATGCGAGTCATCGACAAGTATCTTAGCATTAGCATCAGTAAAATGTTTTAATGAAATTGGCACACCTTGCCCTATGAAACCTTCGGTTTGTGTGGAACACTAAATATTGATGTCCAAATCATGTTAATGTTACCACAAATAGATGGTTTTGCCATGATATAAAAATTAAGACAGAAGATGCATGGTCTGTAAATTCTAACACGTTAAGCCTATAGAATCCATCTGAATAATAATGACCTTTGGGATGATTAACTTTTGCTGCTCACTTGCCATGTAGCTACTGGTATAATAGCCTATTTTACATCAAACAATTATTGATTAAACTCTGCTTTTGATGTGCAATGCCAACCGTTACACCTTTTGATCTGCTGTATGCAGACTTGTAGGAAGTTAAGTTTACTGCCTGTGAGGGTAGTAATGATAATTACAGGTTTTCAGAAGTGACCTCTTCAGTCAATTGTTACACATTACAATTTCATAAAATAACATAGTAACATAATATATAATTTTACAGCCACAACATTTTGTACGAGAGGCAGTCAAATGAAAAGGTGCCGACTGTTGAAGTGGAGAGGCCCGGTTTGTGTCTGTACAATAGAGGGCAGCATTTTGTTGGTTGATGTACGAGTCATCATGCAAATGTGTATCGTTACCACCAGGTCACGTGATTTTGAGTAGGGGACTCGTAAAAAAAGGGGCCCGTCTGTCGTGCTTTCGTCCAGTATATGGTAATCATGGCGTTTCAATTGTAAAAGTCCACTGTGGAAGAACAGNAGCGTGTGACAAGATTCCTAACTGCAGAAGGCAACGCACGTCNNACGTTTATGGTCAAGACTTGTGTTTCACACAAAACTGTTTAAAAGTGATGTACGCGGTTCCGTGAAAGTGTGACCGATGATGTAAGACCCGGTCAGGAAAACGTTGTAATTACTCCCCCAACTCATTCAACAGGTGGACAAACTTCTTTGGCCCCCTAAAAAAACACCCGAAGGGACATAGGTTCGCTTCGGACGACGACGTCAAAGACACTGAGGGATTGGTTGCTGTCACAGCCCAAGGACTTTTATCAACAGGGCATACATTACCTTCCTCAACAATGGGATAGCTGCTTTCAAGCTCATGGTGCTTTATTTTAAGGTAGGAACAATACTTTAACATCTGCACCTCTCAGCACATTTTCATTTGACTGCCCCTCATATGTACAGTTTAAAATTAGTGAACTTAAATAATTATTTTTTTTTTTTGTAACCACCTGCTTCGAAGCTGGTTTTATTTATGTTTGTATTCAAAGTCACAGTGAACATTAAAGAACACCACTTGCATTTATTTACAACATACCTTAACCTATTTTTAAGTTGTGTTACATTTCAGTATATTCTGTTTGTTGACATTCATTTTGACATACTTAGCAGACTATGAAGACTTGTACTATAAAAGCTGTGAGTGCAACCCATCAAAAATCTTTTACTCTGATACTCGTAGTATGAGCTGTAAACAAGGAATTGTGGCACATCTCCACACAGTTTTTTTGGTGCTATCCTGGAATGCCTTTGTATAAAGAAGAGCATATAGAAATCACTGTTCTGGCCAGATCAGATCAGGATGCTTTCGCAAGGTTGCAGAGACATTCAAAGGGAGACATGAGACATGTTTCCTATAGTCTCCCAATGTATGCAGACTTCTAAATCACCCTGACAGCACTGTGATGAAAGTATGCAATACAAGACCAAATCCGAAAATGCCTTTTGTTTCCCAAGGCGAACAAAAACTTAAATCCAAGCCAGATGTCACTGTTGTACAGATGATTGTTGTATGACATTTCTATAGTCTTTGTCAACATCTTGAGGGAGAGGGATAATTGTGAAGTCAACAGTTTACTATCATTTTCTTATTATATTGGAGACTATACATGACAGAACATTCATGTGAACCACTCATCCCTATCTGGAAATGGAATCGTACCTACAACCTCTAAAACTACAAATAGCATGGTTTGGTGACCACTAGACCACGTGGGCTGGCTCCTACCCTAGACACTGAAGACATACTTTTCAATATTGGTTTGGTCTGTCCTTTAACACATACACTTCTAAAAAAAAATCCATCTAAAATATTAACCTTTTATGGTGAAAACCCTTTACTATATACATTCAACTACTGTGGAATGATTAAATTACGATCTATGTTAAGAGAACTTGTAATGCTAAATCATTTTCTGCCAGGATGCATAACATACAGCGAAGGCAGCCCGTTGCCACCCAAGTAAACATGTTTAATTATCACTTTAATAATCCATATTCACCATCTGTTCACTTACGAAGATTTTTATAAGTCGAGGTAATTTTTTCCCCAACTTTCAAGTGAAAACCATACATGCTACATATATCAAANCTTCTCAAACAAATTTCATTACCTGATTTACTTGGATACTGCTTGGTCAGTCCTCGGAAGCGATCAGGAGGAGGAAACTCTTGCGGCCCTCTAAATTTGTGTGCAAATCGGGTTTCAAAAGAAGCTATAGAGGCTGAAAGACAGAAAAAGGCCTTTGTTAAAAACTACACTACAATAAGTTTTACTTCTATCAGTGATGTACATAAAATCTTGACCTTGTCATGTAGCCACATGAAATACAATTTTTTATAATATACTCACTGGAAAATTACTACTTTGAGACAGATGTGTAATGTTAAACTAAGCAAGTAAATTCCTTGCACTTTCCAAAGGTTTGGTGAACCCATTTAGCATGAACAGACTTTGCCACCCATCAAAAAATATGTAGTTAAGAAATGTATATTCACTCAGAATGTTAGTTTCGCATAGTTTATCCTTACACTTATATTTTGGCTAATAACAATACTTAATTTCCATCAAGATGTACACTAAGCTCAAAGTTTAACACGTCGAGTGACACGTGTCGCCACATGGCGTCGCACAATACTTCAAATATGAGTCAGCAGGGCGCTATTTGGCAAAGCAGGCTTTTTTAAATGTGGCGCCACATGGCGCTTTTGCAGAGGTTGCAAAAGAGGCCGTGTTCTGTTCAGTGCAACCATCTACCGCTCGTGCAGAGGTTTTGAAAGGGTCTGCATTCCGTTCGGTGCAGCCATCTATTGCTCAAAGCTGTGTACTACGTGCTCTTAAGTTTATCATTACATACTTATTCGATGGAATAAAACAGAACAGAAATCACATACAATGCAGAACTTACTCTAGGATAACCTAGAGATCTGACAGTTTCAAGATTTAATAACCCACATTTTCATCAAACATTACTCGTGTTCATATACAAAATTCCATGACTAAGTACCTACCATAGTTTGAAGGAAGTCCCGGTGCGTTTCCATTTCTCATCGAAGAATTCCGTAGAGGGGGAGGTGGTGGCGCACCCGTGGGAGCAGGAGGCGGCTTTAAAAGAAACAACATATGTTACTGTTGCTATCCACACAATTTTTTTTTATTGAAAGTTTATAAAGATGATCCAGTTACCAAATTGTATGGTCTTATACACAAACATAAACGTACTGTTTGTGGCCAGATATACAAACTTAAGTTCTCAATCTTCTTAAACGGTTTAATTAGTTAAGAATAAAACGGTTTAATTAGTTAAGAATAACACAAGATATATTCACCAGTTTAATGATCATAATATTTTGCCATTGCCAAGTTTTTCTTTTATGTCATTTAACTTCAATGTCTGGCCTCCCAGGTGGGAGGGAGTATGTTGGAATATTTTAAATTTTGCTAGGTTACAAAATATATTTTAAAAAAAATGCTATTGACATATCCTAACTAGTGAGCTAAATGATGTAATACAGATACCTGATAAGGCCTTGCAGTGGCAAAATACTGTGATAGTCATTACATGAAAGGAGACTGGTGAGTCTAGTTAAAAGGTTTTCCATCTCTAGTTTCTGCCACCATATAAACTTCTTTACTATTCGATTATATCATTACAAGATAAAACCTAAAAACACCCACTTCTACCCAAAACACAGGTCAAACCATGGTTTTAGGTTTATTCCCTCGACTGACTCTACCTTCAATAATTGTGATCTGCATGGTTTTGTCATAGTAGTCTAAAATAAGTACATGCAAACCTCAAATTAATTTTTAGTCGCTATGCGAATGCCAAAAGTGATAAACTCGCGATGGAAGGTGCTGCCATCTATTTTCCATTTTTGTAAACATTTCAATAGTGGGGTGCTGTTTATTCTTAAAAAACAGGTTTCGCCTCGTAATTACGTATTTAATCAACATTTTTTGTCGCGTAAAAGTACTTTGTGTTTACATTCAGTGTTAACCCTATTTTATACAAAAGCCATTCGAATATTGAAATATGACAATTTCACGACGGAATATGATGAAATATGTACAGAATCAGATATTAGACTGCAGCACCTACCATTGCAGGTTTATCAAATTTGGCATCCAAAACCTTCCATTTTTTTTCCATGGGTGAGAGGGCTTTTAACCATTACTTATTCTAGGACACTGTAGTTTTGTTTTGTTTTTAAACTTAACACATGTATGGTAATGATATGTGATGTTTAATGTTCTACCAACACTACACAGGAACAAAGACAATGTTTGTTTTTATTAATGGACATCACAAATATCTATGCCTTATACAGGATTCAATCCCACAACCCTCGGTTGACTATCCACTATGTCAGCACACATATAATAATCTACTAACTCTATAAAATTATATTCTAACATTTTCTTATTACATTTACTCCTGTCTAACGAGTACACATGTTTTGAAAATACTTATTGAAGCAAATTAAAGATTTTGTTAACTAAGAAAAAAAAATTCTAATACTTTCCTCTCTTGTGCTGCAGTTTATTCTCGAATTCTAAGAAAACTGATTTCAAACAGTTTCTGAAGAAGAGAACACTCATTTTTAACATTATTATTGCCAAATAATTATTATATACAGTGAAAAAGAAAGAAAACATCAACACAGCAATTACTACAGATATCTAAATTTTCTCTTTTGCAAGAAGCATTTGTATCTTTTGATTTACTTCTTTCTTTATATTTCTGGACAATATCTTTCAATCTGACAGTTCTAGCAAAGAGAAAATGACTACATTGTGCAAAATATTAATAATAAAAAGTTGTCACTATATTAGCCCAAGAAAAGCATAAGCAGCAAGCAAACACTTCATACTTAAAAAAAAAAAAGAACAGAACTTTCACCTTTCTGGGTTCCTGAAACTTCTAATTTCCTCCATTCCACCCTGTTTGTTCACTTCAATGCTTACCTTTGATTGCTATTTTATTAACTCAGTAACGCACATTCATACCACTCTTTATTAAATTAATGTTTAATAGTTACTTTTAGTTTATGGTCCCACAGTTCTGACTGCGATGGTCTAATGGAGACCCCATCCATGTCGTAATGACACTTCAGGTATAGTAGTCTAGAATATGTAGTATGCACACCTCAAATTAATTTTTTGTCGCTATGCAGAATCCAAAAGTGATAAAACTTGCAATGGAAAGTTCTGCCATCTATTATTCATGTTTGTGAATATTTCAATAGCGCGTGAGTTTAGCCTCGTAATTACGTATTTAATCACCATTTTTATCATATAAAAGTACTTGTTTACTTTCAGTGTTAAACCTTATTTTATACAAAAGCCATTCGAATATTAAAATACAACAATTTCATGAAGGAATATGATGAAATATGTACAGAATCAGATATTAGATGGCAGCACCTACCGTTGCGAGTTAATCAAATTTGGATTCCACATAGCAACAATGTTTTTCCACGGGTGAGATAGGGCTTTTACCCAGTACTTATTCTAGGACACTATACTTTAGGATTATTGAATTTTGCCACTTATTTGGCACATAGCCGGTGGTGGGTTCTTTTACATAGAACACTTTTTAGATGGGACCCCACTTTTAACATATCTCCCAGAAGACACCTACGATCTTGCCTTAGTGAGGAGTGCTTCACAGGTAGACTCGTAGCATAACCCTTTATACTCAAGGCTAGGAGTCGACCCCGGGATTTCCCGATCAGGAGGTGACTACTCTACCATTAAGCCAACCTGTAGGTTTGTTTAATAGTGTCTTTAAACCATTCAAGTTGCTAGACATTGTGTGACTAATTGTGTCATTATGCAGCTATATCACCAAGTTAACAAACACTAACTGACAATTAAAGGTACTTACTGCTATAACACTCCTCATCTGTGACGGTGGAGGTGGTGCCGGTGAAGTCCGATGTGGTGGAGGAGGCGGGGCTTGCTGGGGTGGAGGAGGAGGAGGGACCTGAGGTGCAGGCCCCGTTCTGTGTGGTGGAGGTGGCGGTCTTGTATTCGGTGGCCTTAACGTTCCAGGCCCTGGAGATCTGGTACCTTGAAAGGGCGGAGCGGGTGCCATTCTGTGTGCCGCAGGAGGGTTTGGGGGTGGAGGTGGGGGTGCTTTGTTGTGATGAGTACCAACTTGATTAAGGTTGGCTGGTAATGTAGATGTTCTGGGCGGTGGCCCAGTGGAAGCCAAATGCTCTTGGGAAGGAAACGACACTCCTCCTTTTAAATCTCCTCCCGGAGACCTAGGAACTCTCAAACTCTGAGCACGAGAAATACTAGGTGGTCGCGAAGGCAGGGAAGGGGGTTGGGGTTTTGCAGAGACGGGGGGTTTAGGTGCTAGATTTGGTTTGCCGTAGCTTCCGACAGGAGGCTTCGTCGGCAACGGTGGCGCACTTCCTTTCCGAGAGTGCCCCATGTGTGGTTGGCCAGCCAGACTAGTGGAAGACAAAGACTCTGTAGAGCCCTGAAAATAAAATAAAAAATCATCCATTGTTCACTATAAGGGGTAAAAACAATAAGTACCTAGTATAACACTACACATTATTATTAAGGAGCAGAAAGTCTATCTTTCCTACTGAAAATCAACAACATCAATCATACCTTTACTTACATATTAACCCTTTGCAGTCCATTAAATCTGGACATGTCTGCCTGTTCAGGTCGAAATTTAGTAATGAAATAACATGAAAATTATAATTCATTTTCTGCAAATATATTTTTCCTATATAGATTCTAAAGGTTATGCTCATGATATCAAGTAATACAAATGAATAAAAAAAAAAGTGATTTTGGACAATATTTTAGCAGTAANTTTGCTTGGTATGATAGTTTTTTTTAACATTCACCACGATGAAGTCCAGGTCTTTTAGGGCATGTTTCACACAAAAAAAGCAGAAAAATACAATTTTATATCACTCCACCCCATATTCAAAAGTACACCCAAAAAGGCCTTCTATCACTTTCAAACACTAATTGTTCAATTTCTTCATCCCAAATATACCTTTCCAACCGTGCATGCAATTATTGTTTACAAACTTATTTCGCATTTACTTCGTTTCAANTANTGACGTACTACAATGTCATCTGTTGAAAAATTACNAAATCAGTTGTTCAAGTGCTTGGCAAGANATGGCATAGTGCTCCACAATCACTAGTTGGCTTCNCGAGCCCAACAGCTGTGGTAAAACAATAGGAAAAAGGCGTGTCGACTGGTTATTGACACAGGACCAGAACTGTACTTTTTCGAAGTCGACTACAGGTCGACCGCAAAGGGTTAAGACTGACATCCAATGATGTACTACTGATTACAGCATCATATT
>KZ877702.1:18427-33335 GCA_003456935.1 Machilis hrabei
AATAAGCAAATTTTGTTCACTGAACACAAATTACAAAACCATGGTTTATGTTCCATCGAGCATCAAGATAAACAATTTGAAAGTAATCCAAGTGGCGTCTAATGACATATCTGTTTGATACTGGCCTTCAACTGGGGCAAGCTATGACAAGTACAGCTTCACAACGGTTTCTTGGCAAGCCTGTTGTCCTTCCTTGAAACCGAGGAAAAGCAGTCAAGATGAAAGCATTCCAGAAACGCCTACCAATTATCGAAGTTATTCCCATATTACTGAGAAACCATTAGCTTTAATAAAGCTATAATGTTAAACAAATATGATGCTAATTCAAACATAAGTAAATGAGGAGTCCACGGGAAAAATGATGAGAGTCCTAAATTGAAAAGTTTGAGAAAACAAAGAATCATGTACCGTGGACAGGTAACTGACCATGTTAACATGAATCTAAGGCAGTCAGTATTCACAATGAGCCGTCCCCTAGANACATAATAGCGATAATAAAATGGTAATTCTTCAAATACAATGAATAAGTAATACTCAATCTACAAGTTTCTATGAAAAGATAAGCTTCTGAGTGGAACACAGGATCCATGTGAGCTATTAATTCAAATGTTAAATAAATTATTTTTATTATTTTGATCACTTGTCTAATCTAAATTAAGTAAACATCAATTACAATGTGGCCCTTTCATCAAATTCAGTTAGACTCTATTTATCTCTGATGTTACATACATACGCCCCTGGCTACTTCACAATGCACGTAGAGCTATGAAATTTAGCACACAAGCTACAAACTCTGACGACACCACAGTCAGTTACCACAAGGGTCGATCTTTTCAGCTATTATTTTACAACTTAAGATGCCTTCATACTCATAATTGATTTATCAGCGTTTAGATGTATATACTGTCCATACACAAAAAGCCATGCAATGAGCTAAGACAATTTTGGAAAACATTACACANAAATACAATATCAGTAAACCAAAATAAGTTACTAATTGTCAATCATTAGTGTCNCACGTCAACTGTTAGTTGGCTTCTCGTCAGTAGTTCATATTTATAGTTGCTTATTATGA
The DNA here is from genome assembly GCA_003456935.1 of Machilis hrabei. Taxonomy (NCBI): domain Eukaryota; kingdom Metazoa; phylum Arthropoda; class Insecta; order Archaeognatha; family Machilidae; genus Machilis; species Machilis hrabei. The sequence goes on from KZ877702.1 coordinate 19,503, forward strand.
AAAAAGTTAACCAGAATGCTCCTGACCTAATTTTTTAAAAAGACTCAATCTCCAACAACGATTCGCTCTCTATATTAGGCATTACTCTCTCCTCTGATCTTTCCGATCCAGGAAATACTTCACCGCTGAGCAACTCTTAACTCTTTACAAGGCTCAAGTTTACCCTATTTTGGGGTGGCGCCCCTAAAACCCATATCAATCTTCTCGACTCAATTCAGAGGCGAGCATTTCGTTTAATTGATGACCTGTCACTCACCGGTTCTTTACACCCTCTCTCTCACCGTCGTGCAGTCGCGGAGCTTTGTTTGTTTTACCGTTATTTTCATGGTCACTGCTCTGCTGAACTCGCATCTTTAATTCTTCCTGTTGCCACCTATGTTTGTATCACTAGGCAAAGTGCCTCGTGTCATCCTTACACGGTCAAGCTTTTTACCCACAAAATGGCCTATTACAACTCTACTTTTTTCCCCTCAAGTNATGAGGCTTCTCACCTGTATGAATCAACATATGGGTTTCTAAACTACTCAATTGAGAAAAACGTTTCCTGCAAACACTACATGCATGAAACTTTTTACCTGTATGAATCCTCATATGTATTTTTAAAGTATTCAAGATAGTAAACCTCTTCCTGCAAACACTACATGTATGAGGCTTCTCACCTGTATGNACCAACATGTGTGCTTTTAAACGATACAATTGGGGAAAATGTTTGCTGCAAATGTTGCAAGTNNTTTGCTTGTGTGTAGCATCCTCCTTCCTCTGTTTGAGGTAGGACAATCTTCTGCTGGAACACTCTTGTCTAAAGCTGCTTTGTGGCATACCATTCTTAACTGCTTTACAAGAAGAATGATTGTCAACAGTATGTAATTGGTTTGTTCTTTCTGAAGTGGAGCGAGTTACCGTTTTACAAGAACCTGGAAAATATTAAAAAAATTGTAGTCAAAATCAGGTACTCATTATCGTTGAAGTTTAGGAAATGAGAAAAAGTGTTGTTAATAATTTATTGACGTATATAAATACATGCAATGACTATACATATTTTAAATAAACATCATTTAAGGACATTGGAGATATGTAGTTGTTTTCAGAAATGTCTAGACATGTACAAATAGTTTAGTAAAATTCCTTTGGACAAAATGGTTAAACAACCATAATATGTTTTAAATGCAATGTTACAATTCCCTCGACTGTTCAGTGAACGAATGCAAAATTTCAGGCACCTAATAACAACAATAGTTCATTCATGATGCCAACCAAATACATCAAATGCTGAGTAAAATTTATCAGTGATATAATAGACATTATAAACCTATGTCATCAGAATGCAGGTATTTGATAATCTTTTTCAAGTAAGAAGTGCTTAAAAAAAATACTCACAGGAAGTTCGTCATACAATGACACCACAGAATTATTCTTATCTTGATTAATGAAGTGGTATCATTTATATAATGTAGGGTGCTTCTAAATTCAATATATTTCTATGCAACAAAATTTGACAAAAGCAATCTAACGTTACAAAGTTAGGACGTAGCTTTCTCTATAAATACTTATAAAATATGGTCTAATTACTTCCAAAAGGACTAAACTATATAGTTTAGCATTTATACAGATAATTGTAAATAGTTATACACTTTACATATGTAAAAGTTCTTGTTCAGTGAGGAGCAAAAATAGACTTTGGTAGACAAATTATAGGCTTTGAAAGAAGCAAATGGAAAAAACAAACAAATTCTTCAAATATTTATTAATTACTTAGTTTTACGAGTACAGGACATACTTAAAATAAGATGTACGTTTAGAGTGATGCAAATTATGTGATTCTTAAATTTTTATTTCTGTGATATGGCTTCGCGAGATCTTGCTTCAGCCTATGAACCACAACAGAGAAACTCGAGTTGTGTTGGAATCAGGGGCGGCTCGTGCTAAAAGGCTGCAGCCTTCCCAGACGTTTCAGAAGGAACTGTTTTTTTTATTTACGGAATAAATATGTCTTCCTAACTTCTGAAAATATCATCAATGGCTTTCATTCTATGAATGGGCAACATCTTCGTAATACCTGATTTTGCTTCCGACCTAATGTGACTACTAGTTCCACCTCCTTCTAAGAGGCTGCCAATCTGAATGACCCACAGAGTAGTGCCCCTCGTTCACCATAGGCCAGTTTAGGCTGCAAAAACTGCAGTCCGGGAGGGAAAACTCGGAAACGTTCGGCTACTTTCGACACGTTTGAAGCCACTTGTCACTCATTGTATTGGAATCAGTGTTGTTACAAACAGGAAAATTTCCCTCGGCACAGTGAAATTTTGGTTAAGAAAAGTTGAAAGGAAAATAACTGTTAAAAAGCTTAAATTGCAGGGTAATTCCATATATTTTTTATTGAAATAGCAGTGATATCAGCACTCCAGAATTTTTATTAATACAATATTTTTGCTCGCGATTTAACACCAATACACCAGCAGTGCACTGTTCTCTTCTCCGGGATATCAAATAGTTGGGAGGATTTCAAACCCTCGGCTTACGCCTCTGGCTTTGATATCCGTCTAACTATTTGATATCCTGCAGAATAGTGCACTGCTGATGTATTTACTACGTAACATCTATATTTGAAAATATCTCGTATTATTCCATGCCATTCACAAAACGATACTTTATATTGTCCAGTGTATGCAATTATTTAGTATTCAGATCTATTTAACTGAAATAGTAACTTCTCAAGGGTTGATAATAATTAATAACTAAAGTCTTAACATTTGCTGACTCATCAAAATTTTGTTCAGTGGCAGTGTCATTAATACCACATGTCTCAATATTAAGTTACATATCTTTTGATTTATAATGTAAATATCACCATAAAATATATCCACGAAGGACAGTTANTGTTATTGAGAAAGTATATCAAAGTTTCAGGCCGTGGGTTCATTGAACTAAAGTGATCCCTTCTGACTCCCCTACAAGCCCCAGACGTTTGTAACGTCTACGTATTCATAACACACCCTGTCTTTGATAAATCAAAACGTGTAGGCCTACATTAGTTTACGTGCAAATCTATCCCTGCAGCATTTTCCATTGTAATTTTGGTAATACAAATAGACTTATAACTCAGAAAGAAAGCATTTCCGGACAGATGTTCACATAGACTTTTTTCATTGTTTTGATGTATCCAACATCCTCCCAACATTTGTAACACTTATTCTGAAACACCCTGTATTATAGACACATATTTAAAATGTATAAAACAACCTGAAAATGAGTTCCTACTCCTGTTTCCAACAAAATATTAAGTATTTAATATTTGTTAACTAATGCAAAAGCAAAAGGAAAGATTTACAGCACTTACTTAGATTCCTTCTTTTCTTACTTGGAAGATCTGGACAGTCTTCGTCCATTTTATTGTCACAGAAACGCATCAAGACATAATCTTCTTTTTCAAAACATACATCTCCCTTTCTACACTTTGTCAGATTAGTCGCTGGGTTTTCAGTACATTTCCTCGTCAGGACAGCTGTTCCTTGTTGAATCTCATGTCCACCACTAGTAAATTCAGTTTTGCCAAAGGTTAACTGGTTCATTTCAAATGAATCTAGTCTCTCAAGTTTTACATAGCATTTCGTTGAACCTAAATCAGCGATCAGTTCGTTTTGCTTAACGTTCACATCTTTGATTAATTCTGCTTTCACTTCTAGGATAGGTAATTCTGGTTCACTTTCAATCTGCTTTGTTACCAATGCACTGCCTTCTCTGAGAGTTTCTTCCTTGAAAATAAGCTGAGAATCACCAGGATCCATATTCAATGATGAAGAAGTATGGTGCCAAGGTTCATCCTCGTCTTTCTTTATTACATCAAAAGGAGCCATCAACATACAAGAATCTGCAAAAATAGGCATTCTTATTCTACAATACTTACTTAAGACGTTGAATAATCCACGAATATTTTCACTCTCAATAAACAAAGAATAAAACCAAATGCTGATGTATGTACCGACTACTCGTAAGAAGATGTTCACAGTAAAATTTGGACTTCAAGGGGGCCGTCTATACTTGGCCTTTCCACAGCAGCGACAACAAGGTCACGGCACATTATAGGCGTTAGAGGCAAAGCAGTTATCAGATATTAGCTACAATTCGTGTGGTAATCATATATTTTTTTACACCAATATTTTCAGGAAGTTCTAATCTGTGTCCTAATCCTAGTTTGGCTGATGTATTTCTACAAATTATCACTTTTAAAACACCATGGCAAAAGAGTCAAACTAATACTCTTTTTTAAAATAGAAGATATAGATTATGTGACATGAAAGTACAATTGAGACATGAATATATCCTTGACCTAAGTGTTGGTTAAAAAATATCGTGAAAAAGCGAGTATTTCTTTTAAATATTTGATAAGAGCACAACATCTGCAAGGCTTATCTGCAAACATGTAGATGGCCCCCTTAAAGATAACAGTTACAGATGCAGTTAGTAATAATACATTACAACGAGGAATGTTGAGTTGAGACAACAGTCAGCTAGTGCCACCTAGCTCTAATGGAGTGTACTATGTGTGAAACCCTTTAAAAATTGTACTACCTTTGTAAAATTGGAAATATATTCCGAATACCACCAATTTTTTTCAATACAGCAATATTTGTTTATATCTTGCGTGCAATTTTCAAATATTAAATACATTTTTGACCAAAATTGCAGAAATTTAATTGATCATATACCATATAATAAATTGTTATTATATAGCAAAAATAAAATAACTAGTTGTTTGAAAGCTTTATTATTGGATTTTATAATAGTTGCAATTATGTCCTCGGGCACAAGTAGTCTATAAGGAAAAACCCCTCTTTTTTATTGGATAAAATATTTAATAACAACTTTAAAAAAATGTCAACTTAATCATCAATTGAAAATATCATCCTTTTATGTAAAAAGTCTGTATATTTCATTATCTAATAACAACTCATCCTGACCTATAGAATTTGAAGCAAAAAAAAAAAAAATCCAGATTTGTAGTATATTGAAAACCAATTCCCACCCTCTTTGCTGTTCTTTTTTTTTTTTGGTAATGGATTCTTTCACCCCTTGATTTAAACATTTGACAGTCTATTGTCTTTTGATCTTAAAATGTCTGTAATCTTTGTTTAGATGTGTTTTTTTTTATTAATGATGAAGTGATATTTTAATTCTAAAAATTGGTATATTTACTACAATGTTTCTGTTAATATAATTTTTTTGTAGTATAACTATACATCTTACATCTGATTATGTCAAATGTGCAATACCTGCTTGATAGCTGTAATTAGGTAAGGCTTCTATTAAATCTGACAGATACCAAAACTAAAAAGAGTATACATCGAACAATTCTGAAGTGGCTGTATTTACTGTAAGCGGCCAGTGGCGTAACTACCGCCCGGGATGCCCGGCCATTTCCAGGGGGCTCCCAGCATCCAGGGGGTCTCCGAAAAAAAAAATTGAATAGGCTATAGAATTTAAAATTTTTAGTTTTCTGTTTGTTAAATATCATTATTTTTGTAAAAATCTGTCACAAAAATAGGTTTACTACTCTATCGTACGGTCTTCAAATATCGTTAATAAATTTTATTTTGAACTGTTTAGGTGTGATGCGTTTCTATATTTTCTTTGAGTTTCTTCTTTATTTTGACGGACATCGTGTCAAGTTAGAATTAACATAACACTTCAAATACAAATTTTGATTCTGTTGTAATCTTGAGACAGTTTTATTGTTAAATTTTTATGACTTATTAGTTAAATTTCTCTAAAATAACAACTGATTTAAAATTAAAATAAAAAACAGCAAATTTGGAATTTGTTTTGTTATTTAGTTTTATTGAGATAATTAATTGCAACATTTAAATTAAGTAACCGGGCCCCCACCAATGTTATTCCCGGGGGCCCCCAATGATGTTTGTAGCATTCTTCTGTTATTTACAGTATATATATATATGTGAATAACCATCACAATTCATGCAATGAATGATCTTAACTAACATTTCTTATGTAATGTTAGCAGTAATGCATTGTAAACAAGACTGTGTCTTGGCCAACATCCATGAGACAAAGCAGCTGTATTAATTAATGTTTCATGACAATTGCCAATAACTATACTGGGTGATTCAAGATTATACAATACAAGCACAGAATCCCAAGTAATTCAGTCCTTCGAATGTTTGCTTTGAATGTGTTTGACTTGACACTGTAACGCTTCACAAGGGCAGAATGTGCTGACATTCACCTTGCTTACGGGGCAGCATGGTGGAACAGTCCTCTGGCTCATCAACTTTACCAGGAATGGCATCCCATTCCCACCAGGCCCATGCCAAATTTATGGAAAATTTAACATGTTGACAGAAAGATCTGGGAAAATGATTCTTTTCGCATAAGTTTTTCTAACCTAAATGATTGAAGTGTGAATTTCCTATACTTTTGTTAGTTATCACGAAACATGTCTTATTAGGGCACCGCACACAATGTATGCTGTTCCAGAACTGCATATAATACCAACCTGGAAGAAGAGCTGCTCTGGGGTTTTTCATATAATTGTTTGACCAGTACCCGTGCTATGGCGACATGCTTTTAACGCAAGCTAGTCAACATTTGGCATATTCTGCATGACATTTGTGAGCTACTGTACAATCTTCAAAAAGTCCAGGTCCTTGATCTACACTCTACAGGATTATCCAGTCCAAGTGGAATTTGCACCGGGGTTGCTGCATCAGCTTGGGTATGGTCTCCACATTTTATCTGCCGTTTTACCCGAGAGGGGATTTTTAACGTCCGAAACTGTCACACGACAACCTCCTCTCGCTTACATACAGTTCATTATCAACAATTGCAGAATTCATTCAAACTTTAAATCTAACTGTTGTTAGTGAACTTTTGGTGTAAACTGTACTTTATGTAAACACGCATACAGGCAACACTGAGAGCCTGCTCAACACGTCATTCAGCATTCGCCACTGAGTCTCAGTATTTACTAGGTTTCATATTGCAAATATTTCCAGAATGAATTAACAGAATTATCCCTGCCAGATTTATGTAACAAATATATAATCTTGTCACCCAACTGTGTACTCCTGCATCAAAAATACAGATTCAAATTATTGTCACTTAAAACTAGTTCTTGTTATTAATTTCACAACAAAATATAAATTTATTAAGCTGATTTTACATCTTTAATTGTCATTAACACCAACCAGCCTGACTGGTCTAGTCGGTAACTTACAGAGCTGTAGATTGGGGGGTGTGAGTTCGAATCCCGAATTGAGGATGGATATTAGTGATGCCCATTAATTCTCATTAATAATAGTAAGCGGTTCATTGTTTTTAATTGATACATATCAAGAACACCATTAACAAGTAATAAGGTGAAGACTCGCCCGGACTAATTACTTACTTGTATCTGTTGTGTAGCTTAGGAGTGGTTTACAGCTTTCCAAGTTACACCAAGTTAATCATGAATCCTTTGTGATTAACTTGGTGTAACTTGGAAAGCTGTAAACCACTCCTAAGCTACACAACAGATACAAGTAAGCAATTAGTCTGGGCGAGTCTTCACCATGGAAACATAAACTGAAGATCAATTAAAAAACAGTCAACATTTGCAATGCTGTACAATAAAGAGTAAACAATTTGTATGTTTACACTGTACCACATAACTTACATAAGTACAGACGCATCTCCAAATAAACATTCGCAGATGGATCAAATTGCTAGCTGTTTGCAGGTCAACAAAACTAAAGGGTAATGTTGTATTATGTGATGACAATTTTATTACTCAGAATAATTCACCACATTTGGTTTTGCCAATGAAAATGATACAGTGAGCAAACCAAAGTCATATATTTCTTCTATGGCTTGCATTCATTTAGTCTGTGCACTGGCTTAAAAAAATTTAATCAAAGTTATTTGATATGTAACTTACCATCAAGTTTATCTTCAATTTTAACCAAAACATTGTCACCAATTGCAAGGTCCCCTAACAATTCTTCTGTAGCTTCGCACTGAAGATCAGTTTTGACAGGAACTGGGTTGACATTTATAATACTGGGGTTTGGTTTAGTGTCCAACAAAGTCCGTAACTCCCCAAATTGCTCTTCTGAATCTCGTTCCGTCTTTATACATTTCAAATTAAGGTTATCTTGCCTCCCAATATCCATGACTGCGATTACCTGTAAACAAACAAAATAATACCTAAAATTACTTTTAATCTTTAAGGTTTTGACGGAAACTCGAGTAGGAATTCATATTAAGCACTTAAGTTCAAACAAGTATCGCTTGTAAACCTTACTCGGATCTGAGTAAGGTAAGCGATACTTGTTTGAACTTAAGTGCTTAATACTTTTAATCTTTTATACAGGGTGATTCAAAAGTATGTTTTAAAAATTCTAGGGTAGGTTTGTGGGATCAATACAAGACATTATGCTTGAATAACGTTTAGTCGGCCCATTTCCGAGATAAATAATTTTCAAAATTGGGATAAATGTGGCAACACTGTAAAAAGAAGAGTTGCGTTGTGTTTTGAAGGAATACTAACGTTGATGCGAAGTGGCTCAGCGCTAACTGTTTTGCCCCCATTTTCACTTGTGCAAGAGGTAATGGGTTCGAAACTCTTCTTTTACAGTGTTGCCACATTTATCCCAATTTTGAAAATTATTTATCTCGGAAATGGGCCAACTAAACAAACATTGTTACTCTTGCATAATGTTTTGTATTGGTTCCACGAACCTACCCTAGAANTTTTGAAACATACTTTTGACCCATCCTGTATATAAGCACTTTAGCCCAAAAGAGATGAAACTAAGACTACACCCTATCAAAGTAGTAGACCCCTAAACGGCAAGGATTTATTTGTGCAATATAACTTTTCTTAATTTCGGATGGTATTGTAGGCATGCATACATCGGTCGTGCATCATCTCAAAATTAGTTAACCAGAATGTTTGTGATTTCATTTCAAAACAGAATGTCTTTTACAGTTAGTTGGTGTTAGCCATCTCTACAGATAATACTTACCAATAATTAACTTTTGATAAGACAAAGTTTTGGATATTCTTGAGATAGCCAATACAGTTAGTATCTTTGGTAACACATAGAGCTATTTGGAGCTTTCAGATAGCAACTGAAACTGCTGAACATCAATTTAAATAATTATCTCTATTACTGTATTACATATTTACAAGTTTATGAGTTATTTATATTTGAACACTTACCAAGCACAGTCTGGCATTTAAAAATATATAAGAAAGTACATACAAGTGCCTACATCAGATGGTAAAACACGCAGATGCTAGCTTTAACAATTAAAAAATAGGTATAGCCTACTGGTAACTAAGACACAACATTTTTATAAAAAGGGAGTCATTAAGTAAGAACACATACTTTTATACAGAAGCTGCACATTCAAAATTCTGGTTAATAATGATCAGTAGGCAGGCCTAATGTGTTTGAATTTAGTCAGAAGGCGTATCCCCAGTTAAGCGAGCGATCTGACCTCACTTACAACGTCATTAATTTTCACCCAATCCGGTGAAGGAATTTTTAAAACGCTCGCGACTAAACAATCCCCTTTGCCACTGGCCCAGGCGTATGAAAATTTCAACTTGGCCACCTGATCGCGTGCAATCTACCAATCACTGGGCAGGCTCCCTATTGAAGACTTCTTCTTCTTCGTTAGGACGAACGCCTACTGTAGTTGTCCTATTCTACCTAATTTTTTTTGTTAAGTTTTCTGTACCGTTGTGATATTGTCTATCGTGCCTTCATATTGTGTCACTGATAGTCCTTTATTTGAACTGCATCTATCTCGGGTGATTAAAAACAAGAAAATCACGCAGCGCTGATAAAATCGCCCCAGAGTTCGTCGCCTCACTGAGGCAGTTGGTCGTCGGCCAAACGCTCACAGCAAGAATGACGTCACTCCGCATCGCTCGCTTCACTGGGGATCTGGCTTGAAACACACTCAAATTAATGCCTATAGGCTAGTGAATATTGAATTAGATGATGAGCAAAGGTGTACAAAGGTTTAGTGTCGTACTAAAGGTAGAAGCAAGCTCAATTATGCATCACATCGCAACGCAATGCGAGATGATTTGAATGCTGCCATTGGTTCATTTGAAAAGTGCTTTGACACCATTTTACCTATGAACCAATAGCAGTCTTCAAATCCTTTTGCGTTGCGTAAATGAGCTTGGTTCTACCTTAAGAATTGAATACTGCTGGTCTTATTAATAGGTTGTAATAACAATGCTAACACAGGCCAAAGCCCAAACTAGCCAAACTTTTATATTAAGCCTACACTTATTTTGTTGTTCATGCTGTTTATGTAAGTGAAATGTTAATGAAGTGTTACTCATAATGTGGTGTATTCCTTGGTTTACTCAGTTTGGTCTCCTGAGGCAGTGTTTGTAAATAGGAAAATAAATCTTAAATAGGTAGGCCTACTGTTAACCACTTCTTGTGCTACTGAAAGTAACAACAATAAATGTATAACACTATTGTTTGTTAAGATTTAAAGTGTGCATACCATTTTGCTCAACTTTTTGTTATTGTAGGCCTATTGTGTACAGCCACACCTGTCATTGCTTTTGACTCTTATTTAGTTTAGGGATGCTTTACAGCTTTCAATGTTACAGCCAGTGAAACATATACAATTATGTCTTTAAATCCTGACAATTTATTTTCAAATGCCTGTTCTATGGCAGAGTAGGCAGAAATGCCTCTAAGCTCACTGGGTATGGCAGTCATCATATTTGTTTACAACCGTTGGTCAATCTGAAGAAATTTTCTGACTACTCTGCCATAGAACAGACATTTAAAAATACATTCTGAGGATTTAAACACATAAGTTAGTTGTTTGATTTTTTGTGCTTCACTGACATTAAAAGCTGTAAAGCATTCCTAAGCTAAATAACAGCAAAAAGCTAGGTTTCTTTTCTTGAGTGGGCACACCCCCTAAGCTGTAGTCTGAAGGCGGATCTGCAGTGGAGCGAGTGTGCGTGCTGTGTGACATCATTCTCACTGTGAGTGGTACGGTCAATGACCAACATCCTCAGTGATGCGACAAAGTCTGATGCAATTCAACTCAAATACACACTCTCTGCGATGTTTCAACGCACGTTTTTTTTTTTTCTTAATTTTCTTTCCCTTTACTGCATTTTGGAAAAACATAATAGACTTTGTCAACATCAAAACCAGTGTGTGCGTACGGCTGAGTTGAAATATTCAAACTTATGGACCAGCCTCAAATGGGCGTGGTTATACGTAAACATCGTCACAATTCCTTCACCGGATTGGGTGAAAATAAATTATGTCAGCGAGGTCACACCGCACGCACGCATCACTGAGGATCCAGCTTTAGGAATTGTGAATTAAGCTAGTTCCTCAGTGGNGAGGCATGTCNCGGCATAATGATCATTGATAAAATATATTTTTTCAAGTGATCATTAGCTAGGGTGGAGCCCCAGTTTGGAGTAATGACATATTTGGAGTAACTGTATATTTAAGCAGATATTATCACTTCCAAGTGTTGTCTGGCCTTCACAATACCTTAAAATGAACTACCGGTACCCTACTCTTGTGAAGGCCAGACAACACTTGAAAGTGATAATATCTGCTTAAATAGACAGTTACTTCAAATATGTCATTACTCCAAACTGGGGCTCCACCCTATGCATCGTCACTGGGGAACTAACTAGGCTACTGTAGCTTTAAGCTGCTTGAAAAACTAGCTTCGTGATTTAAAACATACCGAATATGTTATTATTAGAGCATTTGTTTAACGATGTGCTGTTTAACACGTCACTTTTAGTTTTAGGCCAGTTATGAAGTTAAATAAGATAGGAATTACAAAATTATAGACCGAATAGTTAGGTAGGCCTATCCAGTATCCAGTGCAATAGAAAATATAAACAAAATTACTTAGTTGTTTTCACCTGTATTAATACTTTAATTAAAGTACTTCTGTCTTGCTGCAGCTAGAATCAATTAAGTCAAAGTTCCCCATATCTTGTGTAGGTGTAACATCCACGCTTTCCACTCCTAAAATAAACAGACAAATATATTCACTTATAGATTCGTAATAATCATTGTACTCGCGAATATAATTAGTTATTATTATAAGTAAAATGGGCCATGGTATGCTTAACTACCGACACTGGAACAACTATCTCTTTCTCTCCCTTTTATTGTGCTTGAAACACTCAGCTGGTGTGTATAATACAAAAGATCTTAGCATCTTCTGCAGAGTCTGAAGGCCCTTTAGGACACAACAGTTTACATCTAACCTATTTATTGTGACCAAAAATAAATTAAAATTAACGTTGGTTTACAATTAAAAGCTAAGAAATCAAAAATTTGGTAGACAAGAAAAGTATTACTAGATAGTTTATTCGTATATTATCCTTCGGTTTGCGCCTCACGATACGATATAAAATCCCACGAAGTTTTAATACGCTTTAGGGTATTTTCAAATGTCAAAAGGAAAGGCTACTTTTTAGCTACTGTANATCTTTANATGCACTATAAACACACAGACACTGCCTTTTNCTAACCAATATTAAAATACAACTAAACAGAANTNCATTAGTGTATATCTCACTGCGTACAGGAGGCCTTAGAGGCAGTTCAAAAGTTTGGGGATAACTTTCTTGCAAAAGCTTTGTTTTTACTACGAACTTGTGTAAAACAACATTTGTTTTAAGTTATTTTTGTCACAATACAAACGTTTTCAAGGATCGGATGTAAACTGCTGTGCCCTAAAAGGACGTTAACCTACAATTCTCGATATTAATCCCGGATCCGATATCGAAATCATATCNCGCAACGAGGTTTTCTCCCAAATAACGTCAAAATTAAACAATGGTTTTTGGTCACTGATATGAATAATTAAGAGTACACAACTGAAAAAAAAATTCACACTATGCAATACTATGCATTGCTAAACTGACAAATTCGGCGGTAAAATAAATTCATACAACGTACTTATTTTATAATTGCAGTAATCACTAGGGTCTGGACGTATATGCGCACGAACCTATGCTTCTCTGCCGCAAAATCAACCCTGGCCAAANTTACACAATATCGTCATTATTTTGGTTTAAAATTACATTCAAAATCAATGAGTAAACTATCTTGAGCTTCCCAAGTCTATTGCTATAAGTATTTATTATTATTTTCTCCAACAATTTAATTGCTCCAAAGCACACAATGAAAGCAAAGGTAACATGTCCTTCCTGACGAGAAAAAATAGTTTGTAGAGTTTTCTTGTGCACATAATGAAACTAGTTACAAAATAATTATGATCGAAAATTCCACAATTCATAGTTGGACATGAAGCCGTTTTGAGTACGTAGTTTTTCATTAATAGTGGGCTGGGGTTAAAGTGCAGGTTTTAGGTATTTCGTTACAATGGATATCAGTAACGAAAATACAGAAAACGAATGAAAACAGTAGCTTATTGCCTCGCATTAATATACCTCCACTAAGTGAGTAATGTATATTNAACCGAAAATCATATATTAATTTCAGTTTAACACTAATGAATCACTTAATAGACTAAATATTTAATAAAAACTGCACTACCATGTTAAGGCTAAGTGTTTCACTTTCCATTTACGTCTCTGTATAGTGCCATAGACCACAAAAGTAACGTAAATAGTGACGTCATGAACCTTAACNGACGAGATAAATCTTAAAATTGGTTTTCATTGTAGTTGGTCATCTCTTAAACAAAATTTCTCTTTTTTTATCACTTGGTCTAAGCAAAATAAGTTAGAATAGGAATAATACCTATGGTAAAAATTGATAAGTATCGATGGCATATGATCAC
>KZ877703.1:0-16067 GCA_003456935.1 Machilis hrabei
GGACATTTCTCTAACCGCTCGGTCAACGGCCTGGACGGAACCTAACGGGCAAGAGTGTGACAAAACATTTTATTAAAGGACAGTAACAACCGCCAATCAGAATGCCACTACGTTTTGTGTTTACAGGATTCATTAGATCGAGAACGATCGTGAAAATTAATTGAGGTGTAATAGATGACTTTGAAAAAAAAACTCAAGTGTAANTACTTGATTTTTAGGTCAGTTCGGTTAGATTAGGTAAGGTTATTATTAAAGAAAGTAAATTTAAATCACGGGCTTTCAAAGTCGCAATCGCTCTGGATCTAGCGCGACGTCTGTGTTTACATTCCAACGGACAGGAAGCAGGCTAAAAGCGAGTATATGAAACTCTTTTGTTTAATAGCGTCGTGGGCGGTGCACTTAATATTATCATGTTTGTTGCAAACAAGTTCCTCTTATGAAACTCTTTCAAAAATCTTTTCATGGGATAATTTGTTCGAGACTTATCATAGATATTCGAAATACCCTGAACAATAATAATTAATGTTTTATCGTCTGGCCTATGTTGTTCTTTCAGGGTTTCATCTGCCATCCTGACGATGTAATTACTTCAAATTGAAAATAACGACTCCCGTGCAGAGGAATCTAACCTCGTGCGACGTGCGTACATGACAAAACAATACGCACTTCGATATGATTATGTTATCTGTGGTTTTGACTGTGTTTTTTTCTCGCTGAAGGCTTAAATAGGTTATAGATTCAGGCACAGAGGGATTCGTGTCTCCGGCACGTTAGCGAATGGTACGGCAAAAATAGAAATTGGAATATATCTCCGTCAACGGCATGTGCAAGTACGGAGTGAGTATGGCTTACACCATCTAACAACCTTGTTTCTATTTNGTCTCTGGCATTGGGCATATTTCTCTTTAAATTGTCGCTGCGCACAACACAAACCAAAATCAACATTAAAGCTACGCGTAAAACTAGTTCCTCAGTGACCAGGCGTGGTAAGGCGAGACCGACCGACCACGCCACACCTCGCTCGCCATTGACGAACTACTAGCTTTACTCGCGTAGCGACGCGCCAAAAATAAAAATCAGCCAGAACAATCGCGCGTGTTTCATGCGTTGGCACGTGTTAAGTGCTTTGCCATCACTTTTCAAACGAACCAATAGCAGCCTCTAGCTGGTTCCTCATTGACGAGGCGGGCGAGTCGCGGGAGGGACGGTATTTGAACAGCCAAAGATCACTGGCTAAAATATCAGGTGATCTGACGTCATAGTTTCCGTTACTATGTTTTTCTGGTCTTCAGTGTCGTTGAATTTTCGTGAACTCACGCGGCGTGGTGATGGCGCTGTGAACATTTAAGATATCAATGTCTACATTGTTATCTTTAAATAATAGACAATCGAAATTAATTTCCCTTGCAATCTCAAAGGCGTCATTTCTTGTTGCTCTTGGAGACATCAGAATTATAAATCAGAAANGAATAAGTAAAGACAAACAAGAAATAAGCAAAGAGATTATCCAATGTATCAACTAAACTGAGCCTTTCAAAAGCGTAAGACAATTCCTCAAAAAGCACTTGAAAGTCTCAAGGCGTTGCATGTGACATCACCACATAGTACGCGATGAAATACTTTGCGACATCACTGCCAATTTATTTTCGGCGATAAACACATAATGTCATTTGCGCCGTGCCGAAAAAATATCGCCCGCACCTCGTCGTTGAGGCACCAGCTTTAAAAATTCTCTCTGGTTGCGTTGCACTGCTTAATTGAACTGGCGCCATCAACACTTATCTCTTAAAGCTACAATTTCGCGCGTTAGAGTGATGCTCGTGAGTATCGCTGTTGAAGCACTACAACAAGCGATAAAGCAGCGCTGCTTATTGGTCGCGTGTGTAGGAGCTCGTTCATCGGCAGCGCTTTTGANAAACGGTGCTAACTGCTAAGTGGCCTCGTCTGAAGAGGACCTTATTTANTAAAAAGACACATTGTTGTACACACTATTTAAAACTTTCCAATCGATAAGAAAAAGTATAAAATAAGACAAAGTAAAGGCCTATACACCACACAATATCCGTTTTATCACATTGTGGTCACTTTATTCGGAATATTCTGTAAACAATAATATCAAGGTATGACATTTTCAGAATATCGTACGACAACTTTGCGAAATTCACTGGAGTTCCAGTGATGTCATAAATTTACCCGGTAAATATTCCTAGTATATTTCTTTTTTCACACATCAATAACCATTTCCATGGGTAGGTATATGTTCGTTGTTTGTTATGTTGATGAATCTCGTTCGTGGTGTTTAACGACCCACTCACTCTAGATAGGTTATTTCAGAACTATGAGCAATATTAATTCGATTAATGGAGATGAATGGACAATAACGGAAATTCTAGCCTTTCGCGGCATTCAAACCCACAATCCCCGATTTTGAACTCTGTACTCTAACCACTAGACCAGACAGGTTGCCTGTTATGTTGAATTTACAAGAGTTTAAGTGTTGTTTGTAGGAAATTGGATTTAATTTCCTATCACAAAAGCTTCAGTGGATAACTCTTATATGGTACAAAGTATGTCCTATCATGCTCGTGAGGGTAATTTCACGTAATTCTTTTAAGAATCGTGTTCGTGACAGTAGTGCATTCATATTCATATGGTGCATTTTTATTGGACTTTTCTCCTACGTTTCGGAGGGGAACTTCCTCCGTCCTCAGNTTTCACCTTGTCTCTCTTTCTCCTGGGTGNCTCTCTGATGTGATAAAGCTGAAAGCCCACTTAGGCGCGCCGAAATGCGCCTCGCCAAACCACCGTGTGGAATATTTCATGTACCTTTTCTCAATGGTCCGCCCATATAACGCGCAGAACCGCGCCTCGCTGAACCGCCCTGTGTAATATTCCATGCGCCTTCCACCGAGGGNTGCATGCCTGCACGAAACGAAGACACCTGAGTGTTTTCGGAATTACNCGAGAGTGCATTCCTTACCGGATTCCTTCCGTTTGCCCCAGCACACAGAGATGCGGCGCAGCGTAGCGAAAGGTAAAATTCTTCTCTAGAAACCTCAAGACTTCTGGCACGGAATTTCCACACGGCGGTTCGGCGAGGCGAGGCGCGCTTCTCTGTAGTGAGCGTTTCACCATTGGATTTCAAAAGAATCATACAATGAAATTTTCTTTTCGGTTGCAAGGCATGGTTCGGTGCGNCTTAGTGGGCTTTANGCTCAACTCTCACTTCTCCAGTTGGTTTGGTAGGGGATTGAAACGCGAAACTTGGAGTTCACGATCAGCTGGAGTTACCACTCGTCTGCCCCAAAGCACTTAGACAATAGAGAAAAGTCCAATAAAATGCACAATATGAATAATTTCACGTTGCTTTAACGTAACCATTTAAATTGCGACATTATTTTAAGCAGACGCAAAGAAGGTGCTATCAAGTTTCGAAGCTGATTAGTGAGTGTTAATGTGTGGTCAAAAAATGAGACCTTTAACAGTTATAATTGAACAGACAGACTGACGAAACCAAATAAATAAAGCTTTGAGTCCATAACTTACCCATACTGAAGAAGTTCCACAGGATGTAAAACAAGGATGACAGAATAGATAAAGTCATCTTTTGTGACTGCAGACGCCGATTCTCTCTGGCGTACATATACAGGGACCAAACAACTCGAAACACAGACGTGCAAGCGACCAGTATCTCCAATGCTAGGTAAATAAATATATATATATTTTTAATTGGGATCACCCAGGATTTTTGTCTGGAAGGGGTTAAAAGTGGCCAAATATTTAGAATAGGATATATATTGGTGTTGGAGGTGCAAAGTTAAAAAAATCCTAAATTTTCTATCAGATTCAAAATGTTGTTATCCTTTATAATTAGGTTCAGGAGATAAGTTTTAGCTTAAACTACTGTACATCAAAATTTCATTTTTAAACTCATCATGAAAGAGACAAAAAAGACTAAATGAGTAGGTCTATTTCTATAGTTTTATTATTCTTTAAATTTTATTTGACAATGTGCTGCCAATTACTTACACTGTAGGAAACTATTTAAGTCTATAAACACATTAAAAATATAATCATAACAATTCCAACATAATATAAATATTGAGAAAAAATAACAAGAAATAATGTTTAATGTCAAATTACGTCCATGCAAGGTCCTTGTATTGTACTACCCATTCCTCAAGAAGTTTGTAATCAGTCATANTTTTAATCTGAAACCATGAAACTGCTGTATTTTCATTTCATTATCAGTAATATTTTTTCAAACGTATATTACATTTTTTTCCGATTGATAACACCAGTTTCACAGAACTTGGAATCAAAAATGCGAAAACGCGAATAAAGTATACGAAATCCAGCACCAAGTAGGCGAAACATAAGAGAAAGTCATTGACAGTGATGCCAAGCAGAGGAGAATTCTTTAATTTATCAAATTATATATTTATGATGTATTGTTGAATCTGATCGTAATGAAGAATGTGCAGGAAAGCACTAAGCTTCCTGACGTTCTTAAATTATATGATATAGCAAATTGCTACTTGTCTGTCGATACTGCAACCTTGACAGAATGTGTTCAGTCAAGTAATTGTTGTGCGAGGGCAAAGTACCTGATTAGCTATTGTTTGTTTGTTATAAAACGTGTGGAGGAATTGATGATGGACGGACTGATTGCTGTGGAGACGGTAGACTAACTTGTATTATTTGCTTAGGAACTTTACTGTCTTCGTTACTTCTCCAAACTATGGAAGGTAAATATATTGTGTTCATTTTTTATTGTATGTTGTTTAGTGTTGTTACGTCAAAATAAAAGGAACGTACTGTAACATTTTGAGTATGGTTTCAAACCAATATAAATTATCATCATTTTTCATACTTCTATACAACTGACTGTAAGGGAAATATTAAATTAACTAGCGCCCTTTTTCGATTAGCACCCACAAAAATTTCCCTTATAGATTTGGGGGCTCAATCCAATTTTTAACTTTGTTTAGGGCTTAACATGGTGTTCAGCCGATTGAAAAAAAAATGTGTTTAAGTACATTTTGCAATTTTTAAGAGGGATTAGCTCTTGTCTACCTGCTTCTTAATGCTAATGCTACGTGGCTTGCCCTTGTATTTGGCATTAATTAGTGATTGGGGAATTGAGTTGTAGGTACTTGTCTACCCACCTGTTTATGTTAAAGCTATTTGGCGTGTTCTTGTCTTTGGCATTTGCAGGCGGTTGGGGACTTGTACTTAGACTGTACTTAGTCATTGCATTTTTAAAGTCGTTGTTGTGTATTATCATATGTTAAAGCTATGTTATTTTGATTTAATGGGTCAAATACCATTTACTGTTCACCTTGCACGAATTGTTGTTTTAACGCACGGATGCGTCCATTGTATATTTCTTACTGATTTTTTCGAAGTTACCGTTGAGCTACAGTTGATTTTGAGGGTTACTGCCAATTATTTTGTTGTAAGTTTTTAAAGTAAAGTAATACGATGGCAGAACCAAGTTTACCCACAGTGATTTCTATGTTGCCGCACATTAGTAATTTTACTGGCAGTAGATCAGAGAAAAACATTCATATTTTCTTTGAGGAGTTGGAGGACGTTCTAAATACGATCTCAGTGAACCCCAGTCAGAAGTTTTTTGCGTGCAAGCGCCGCATAAGGGATGAGGCTGAAACATATTTAAATGAGAAAGATTAAATTCGACAAGAAAAATATTATGATGTTTTTAAAGCAGCTCTTTGAGAAAGGTTTGTGCCACGTGAAAATATTAACAGTGTAATGGATAAGATTTGTAACTGTTTTCAAAAGGGTAACGAAACTTTATCTTAATTTAGTGCACGATTAAGGAAACTTGGTAACGCATTAAAAACAAAGAAGAAATTATTGATGTCACTCTAGAAAGAGAAAAAATGGTGTTGGCTAGGTTTCTAGCGGGTTTATTCCCAACGTAGTCCTTTTGTATTGACGAAAGAACCAAAAACATTGGCGGATGCAGTGAAGGTTGCTGTTCTTGAAGAGGAAAATTCGAAATTGTATTTTCAAAGAGCGGTCTGTTCTAATATTCCTGAAAATGTTGCGCTGGCGCTATTCCAACAGAGAGGTGAGAAAAAGAACCTGCCACAGGCACCCGAAGGTGTTGTGTGCTCAAAGCAAGGTCATAAATCTTTCCAATGTAGAGTAAATTTACAGACTACCGAACTTCAAAAGAGACAATTTCAGAGTCAGCCTTCAAGGACAGCAAATTTCAAGCCGAAATGCCAACTTTATAGTAATTTTCTATCTGCAACTGTGAAAAGAATCTGTGAAATTTTACGGGTCAGACGCACAACTACATGCGCTTTTTACCCAAAATCTAATGGGGTGCTTGAGGCAACAATGAAAATTTTGGGACAACTTTTGCCCACATATCAGGGGTGGGATAAAATATTACCATTTGTTGGGTTAGCATACAATCAGAGTGTTCATTCAAGCACTGGGAAGACACCATTTAGATAACTTTATGGTAACAANGGTAGATTACCACACAATTTAATAGAAAAACCACAGCAGTGTATGCGTGTAGACCTTCGAACTTATACCGAAATTTTGCCACAAACACTGCAGTATACTTTCAAAATAGTGGATCAAGTGTCCAAAAAGCAACAAGATAGGTAGAGTGAGATTTCGGAACCTCACACTTGTAAAATAGGGGAACTTGTATTGTACACAAATTTGACAATCAAAAAGCACAAGAAGTTCGACCCAAAATGGTTCGTGTATCCAAAGTTGAGAAAATGTTGGATTTCAACGCTTGCGTGATTTTTGAGTTACCGAATTCAGAAAGTTTCATTACACATGTAAATTACCTTCGGCCATATCATGAACGAATACTGTTTAGTTTAGACACTGTTAAAAATATAAATATGGGGGAAGAAACGACAAAGGTTACTGGAAGTAATAAAACAATGAAGCGTCAAAGGGCATTTCAGAATCGGGAAGGAAATAACTCATATAATTTGCGTAGCAACTGTATTAACAGGTGTAAGTCTAGATCACGGTTAGGAGACGTCGACAATTATTTTGTCGAGTCAGAAATTCCTCCGATGATACAACAAACACGCAGACGTCACATCCACAAGGNCGCACGCGCCATGCGAACGTAGATCAAAAGGTCATTAAACAATTCGAGTGAACGGCAAATTAGATACCGGTTATGTAACAGACATGTTCCTAGATCAAACGAACCAAGCAATGTACATAAGGATAATTCTAGCCAATTATTACAGGACCTGATAGAAAATAGTCATTATGCCAATGAAATTGTGGAAAATCCGAATTTGGTTGATTTGATTCACAGAAGCGGGTTTACGGACTCGAGAGATATTGAAGCACTAGTTTTGAATCACTCTTTGGTGAACGTAATTCCAGATGAAGTTGAACGGGATCTTAGCAATCCTACTCCTGGGGGCGAGTAATGCATGGAGGGCCCACCCCAACAGCTATGGGTCATAGGGTGAGTCCATTCACAAATCAGGGAAATTGCCACTCAAGTCCCGTAGAAGATGCTGGGATGCACCCACATCATGATTTGGACATTTCAAAATTTATGGAATTTGGGGAACAAGATATTCCACAACCTAATTTGGACATTACAGTCGCCTCACCAGCAGTTAGCCAGGTTTTAAATAATTTGCTTCTAGACAATGTCCCTAGGAAACTGTCAATAAGACAGGAAATAGCCGAATGGAAATTTATGATGAAAGGGGGTAATTAATTTCAGAAGTAAAGAAAGATGCAAATGGAACGATATCCATAGTAAATGTACATGCCTTAGCGCCAATAATGATTTCCAATAATATGGAAGAAATGGTAGACTATGAAACCGGTAGATGGCTCTCAAAATCAGAAAACTACAAAATCTTCTCCCAAGGTCAGGATATATCTGACTGTAAATGGGGTGACAGGTTAGAGTTTAAAACGTACTGTTTTTTAATAGAATTTCTCCAGGGCAATATGTAACCAACTAACATATTTTTACCTTTTTTCAGGATTTTCGAAAGGCATGGGTACATTCCTTCGTATTTTGGTAGTACTGGGAGCGGTAGTTTCAAAAATGGTGACAGTAACGGGACTTCTATTACAACTTCTCAAAATGTCAAGTTAGGTGACTCGGAATGGGAGTTTGATAAAAAATTAAGGTGTCACGCAGGAATTTAGATTAATTGCAAAAAATATTGAGTGGCTACCAGTCAATTTTCCCATCCGAGAAAGTTATAAACAACGTCCAATTTCCAAAATTTGATGCGTCTGATCTTAAAGGTGTAATATTTTGTACAATGACAGAAAAGAGGAAAAGTTGTACAATAGAACATAATGTCACGAGTGTACAGCTGTACATATGTACCATGCCACAACTGCGTCGTGAGCGTCGAAACTAAAGTTTTAGTAGGTAGTTGAATATTGTGCTGGAAATTAGTGACCAGGGGACGTCCAAATGTACAAGTGTTTAAATGGACCAGAGGATTGCTCTTGTACAAACTCATCATGTTTTGGGACAATATAGTATTGTGTTCGTGAAGATTGCAAACGTGACCAAATAATTTGTATTTTTTGTCGCACTACTTTTTGTATTGAGTGATTATGAGTACAGTACCAGGAACCTGAAAGACGTAGTAGTGAACGAAATGTTTTCGTAGCTTGGTAAGTGAACGAAAATTTGCGTTTTAAGCGAAACGAAATGTGGCGCTACGCTTCGTTTGGATATGACAAAATCGTTCCTGATAATGTATCCATACTCTCGTCATCACGCATCTTGAAATCGGTGCTGAGAATTGCTCTGAAATGTTTCTGTCTGCTCAGGGATACGAACCTATGTCTCACTATACTCTAGTACGTTATCCAGTCAACTACCCCGAGGAGAAAACATACTCGATTGCTCTGGGCCCATTACATAAGCTTTAAAAAAATCATATAAGAATCGTTCGATCGAACGAACATAGTCAAGACTGTATTTGGTCCTATGCAAATATAGATGATATATATTTTTGGGCACTCACTTATAAATACAATAATATAGAAGGCGGTTAATATTTATTTTAAATAATTTCAGTTGTACTCGTACCTTCTTCCAGTGGTTGCTTGGTATCTGTATTCAGTTTGGAATTCATCACTCTAGATCCTTGTAGAATGAGCTGCGGTGCCCCTTCGATAATACACTCGACGACCCAAAGAAGAGAGGCATCCAGTTTGTCTCTGTGTAGTTGCGTAAGCAGACGTTCCTCGCCTTTTTTGTCGCCATCTTTTCTCCTTTGACGGGATTTCCAGCCAAGAATAAGCGCCTCCATGTATCTAAAGCACAGAAAACAGTTTAATCTCAGGTACAACTTATTTCTAGAATACTTACTTTTAACACTGTAGACCAAATTAAAGTGTAATGCAGCGTTGGAGTAAAAATGAAAACCTTTGTTGTTCATAGAAGTCTGTGCATTCGCAGCTATGTTTTTCGCTAGCAGATGACTTCTGCTGTACAGTAATGTGTCTCAGTTTCAAACCCAATTCGCCAAAACTGGGTGTAGGGTTATTATGAGAGGAGTAAAATATGTGTGAACACTTACCTTGCAAACGGCGCGACAAAAAGAACAATGCCACAATAAGTAATTATCTTCGTGCTTTTAAATTCTTCGTATTCATCGCTGAGTTTGTCCCTCGAGTACCTAGAACGAATATTTTTGTAAAGTAACAAGTTTGTTCCGATACAACTCCAGTTATGAAACAAGTCAGGCAATTGGTGCTATTGCTATTGGATTATGGTCCCACTGTTATGACATCTTAGGTCTAATGAAGACCCCATCCGCGTCGTAATGACGCTTCCGGATAACTGAATTTTGCCACTCACTCGACACATAGCCGGAGGTGGGTTCTTTTACATCGAACACTTATCGATGGGACCCACCTTTACGTGCCTCCCGGAACACGCCTACAATCATACCTTAGTGTAGAGTGCTTCACAGGCAGACTCGTAGGATAACCCTTTTTTACCCAGGGCTAGGAGGCGGCCCCGGGGTTCAGGAGTGACATTTTTTATCGACCCATTATAGAGATATTTAATTTTTTTTAATGGTAAAGATGGCAACACTGTAAAAAGAAACATTTCAGTACGTTTTGTTAAACATCGGTTGTTGCACCCGAATGGCTCAGGGGTAATAATGGTTTTTCCTCTTTCTCGTACTTCGTATCCAAGGTGTACCGGGCTCGAAATTCCCGTGTACCCATATTTTTTTTTTTTCAGTCAATACGAGGGCTAACTTGAACGGATTGAACAGATTAAAAGTTGAAATGTTTAAAGATTTGAAAATTGAAACACATTCTTCACAAACGATGTTCTCGTACAGTCATTACTTTTTAGCGTTTTCAAACGAATCAAAGTGATTTTAATTAGCTCCATTGACTTTTTATAATTTCTTAGTCTGCTCTATTTATGTAATTCAATTCAATTATTTTTTTCCCAGATCTCTACCAATTAGATTTGTGTGTGATAAAAAAGGGTAACTACTATACGAGAACATGTTTATGAAGAATGTGTTTCAATATTCAAATCTTTAAACCTTTCAACTTTTAATCTGTTCAATACAGTATGTTACTAAAAAAATTGTTGGTACACGGGAGATTCGAACCTGGTACACCTTGGACACGAAGTACGAGAAAGAGGCAAAACCACTACCCATGAGCCATTCGGGAAAAACAACGTGTGTTTAAAAATCGTACTGATATGTTTCTTTTTACAGTGTAGCCATATTTATCACATTTTTTAAAGTTAAATACTCGAAAATAGGGTGATTAAAAAAATGTCGCCCCCGAATATCGATTTGTATTGGTCTCATGAATTTATCATAGAAGTTTGTATCATCACTTATGAATCGTCCTGTATTATAGTGTATGAACTATTTCCTTTTAGAATTATCTTTTATTTGAGTGCTAGTAGATTTCGGCGTGAGTAATATCCTGCAGCAACNTTTTACTCTACCAAACGCGAAATTAGTTGTACAATAATAGGTGCATTTGAATATAATACACATTTGTTTAATGTATTTGAAAAATTGTAATCATTATTAATTTTGAGTTTTGGACAATCATTAAGAAGACAAATAAATATAAAACTAAGTCTGCATTCTAAATTCAAGAAGGCAATAATGTAATATAAATAATCGCTAAAACGTTTATTAAACTCTAAAATTACATTTTTAATACTTTTACTTGACCTGTTTTGGAAGGAAAATAAAACAATAACTCAAGTAGGCGAGGAAATCAGTTCACTAAAAATTCTTAATGGTGAAGAATTAAAATTAAAACTTTTTTTTACAAATACATAGTAGGTACTTCATCAGCCCGATACAAAACACAAATCTAATATATAGGATGATTTAAAAAATTGTGTACCATATATCCATTTTGTTAATAAAATTAAGTTTGCCGACAAGAACTTACATTTTATTTGTCATAGAAAATATTCTCGGTTAAAAAACAAAAGTTCTGAATATATTAGCGAATGATAAAAATCAAGCATAATAACAAAAAGAAAGTCAATTGAGCCCATTAATTTTAGTAAAAAAAAATGGGAAATTTTGTTCCATACTTGTTGAATCAGTCTATTTTACTTCAAGCAATTTCAATTTGAAAAAAATGACAGCTTTAAATAATTTCTTTGGAAATATTTAGTTTTAATTTCGAAATAAAGTTAAGGTGTAAACCTTAACAAATTCTAATAATCTACATAAAGAAACAAGTTTAGACTGTTTTCGCTTACTTTTTGTTGCTCCGCCCAAAGCTACAATTTCTTGCTTGCAATACTGACGCATTCGTTAAATTATATAATAAGAAAAAAACATTGCAAGAGATGATTTTTTGTGTTCTGTACATGGACTCTGGTTTTCGCAACATTGAATCCATTGTCCGCTGGTATACGTTTTTCTTTCTACAATTGGCAGCAAAATGCATTTCAGCCTCTTGTAAAATTCGATAAAGAAATGTATTACGATGTCCCTGGTTTTACAATTTATTAATCCATCATTATTGGCTGTACAATTGCTTCGGATCAAATAGAACAATATTACAAAACACTTTCAACTTTCTGGTGAAATACCCAACAACATAATAAACAATCAAATCAACAACATTANCAGGTTAATAATCCTACCCAATAATATCATCACCTTCCCACTTTTCTTCCTTTAACAACCCATCCAACTTCTTTTGCAATTCCTGAACTCTAGTTTTACTGTTTTAATCAATCTTACTAAAACTAGATGGAATCATCTTAATTTAAAACTTTCTTTTCAGAATATTTTAAAGCCTCACAATTACCAAATTTGGGAGGCTTCAGCCAAGTATAAAGTGATAATATTTTATATAATTGTAAGAATGTTGGTAGTGTAGGATGCAGAGATGGGCGCGTTCCGTTCCATTTATGTTAATTATAACCAGGCAAGTACGTTCCTGCTAGAGCTCCAGACCACGTGATCAGTCTTAGCTAATGAGATTAATCCTCCGTCTTATACAGCCAATCAGATCGTTCCATTTCCTCTTGTAACGCCGTTCCGTTCCGTAACGACCCCTAAAATATGGCAATGTGTAACGGAACGGAACGGAACGGAACGGAACGGAACGATGACCAAAAGTGACCATGTCTGGTAGGATCTTCGTTCTGACAACCTGCCTGCCAAATCATACCAAAAAAAAATTATACTTCATCTTCATTAAACTTTGAAGTCATGTCAAATATCAAACCACAATTTTACAAATAATGTGTTTACTCTCAAATCTCAATCATTCAGCTGTGGAAGCAGTGAGGAATAATCTGATTCAGTAATTCCATTATTTACTTCACACCTCTCGATGTTTGTAGGCCGCTAACCACCAACACCATCTAGCGGCTGGCATGTGAACTGAGTGCATTAAGTGGTCAAAGTCAATTGCTCTGCTAAATATGTTGTATGACTTGTATCATCACCTTTGTATCTAGCACCGTGGTTTTAAGGTAAGCAGCCGTTTCAGTGCAGATAAACATTTCAGAAAATAATTAAAAAGAATACTGATCCACATTTCATCAGGATGATTTCACGATGTAGCGTCAATACTGTCATTTGAATAAAACAACACATGGAATATGTCTATACCTGTTCCGCTTTGTTATAGCACTCGTTACTATTCAGTAAGCTTACAACCCCTGAAAAGGGCTGAAAGTGGGCCCTTTGGGTTTCCAACTAACTCTTGCTGAGTTTCAGACTGCCTTTGATTAAATTCAGTCTTACCTTTAGCTGATTTCATGGAAGACCTTGCTGAATTACAATAGGCCTGGTTTATTCCTCAACAACTATGCCTTCAATGTAGGTGATTATGGTGATACCTTCCTGATTTTAAGACTGAACTGCCTGAATATAACCTTGCCCCTGCGCTGATTTCCAGCTCAAATGGTTATCTTGAAAATCTAATCTCTCTACCTGAATGTTGTTGCAGCTGAAAATAAGATAACATTTTTGGCTTAAATTAAGATTCTCTGATTACTGTGCGACAGTCCTGACTTTGATGATTTAATAATAACTATTACATGGTAGAAACTATCCTCTCATAGTGCTTGTAAAAGCGTTGTCGTGTTAATTCAATAGAATTAATTAAATCACGACATTTATGTGTAAACTCGGAGCTGAGTTATGATAACTTCTAATACTAAGAAATAATACAATATTAGTCTTATCGTTGGATTTACTTACCATTTGTAGCTGAAAATAGACGTGATAATGGATGGAAGAACGAAAAACGTGACAGCAATGACAACATAGGCTAACTCAAGATGCTTCAGAGGTGGCGGCTTATCAACATTTGTTGTGCCATTGTTAAAAGTCTTAGATTTATACTCTTTATAATACACATGCACTAGAAGGGCATCCATGATTAAGTCCACGACGAAAAATAGCATTGAGATAATCAACATGAATTCCGTTTTCCATGTGAAAGGGACTATTAATTCTTCTTCTGTGCTTTCTGATGTTACTGACCTTCTCAATTCGGCATTACTTGGTATATCTGTAAGATTGTTACGTTCCTCCTCTGCATCATTACAGCTATCATTAATGCCATCACTGTCACTTGTGTCATGTGTATCATGATTGCTGCTGTGCTCGGAATGCTTCTCATCGTTGGAAGTTCCAATAGTTGGAACCTTCATCTTGTACTCTTCAAACTGTAATTCGCTAGAAGTAGTTGATTCATTCTCAGAAAGTTGTTCTTCCTCAATAACGTCATTTTTTAAATGTGCCACCTCATAGTCATTGTGATAACCCCTGCGATCGGAATGATCTTCATGTTTAGACGTTAAAACGGTTAGACCCTTCGTCTCGTAATCCACAAACTNAAAATTTGCGTTTTAAGCGATACGAAATGTTGCGCTACGCTTCATTTGGATATGACAAAATCGTTCCTGGTACTGTATGCCTTACCCGGGATTCGAACCCACCCCTCGATCTAGACCAACTGACCAAGGCACGCTAGTCACTAAACCAGACAGGTCGGCAACAGCCAATGATTCCTGGATAACATGTCAGGTGCTTTTGACGTCATAGTTATTGCAGCACGTAATTTCGGGGTGATAGAATAACGTCAAAAAGGAATAACGTGTAATTTAGACGTTATTACTTTTAGGCGTAATTCCGTTAGACGTTCTTCCATTTCGACGATATTCTAGATAGATGTTATTCGTTTTAGACGTTAACATTTTTAGATGTTAAATGTTTTAGACGTTATTCCATTTAGAGCTTTTAGATTTTAGACGTTATTATTTCTAGACGGTAAAATTTTTAGACGTTATTTCGTTAGATGTTAATTTAATTAGACGTTATTCATGTTAGACGTTATTCTGTTTAGACGTTAAAGGTTTTAGACGTTATTTTTCGTAGGCGTTATTCCTTTTAGACGTTAATNCACCTCATAGTCATTGTGATAACCCCTGCGATCGGAATGATCTTCATGTTTAGACGTTAAAACGGTTAGACCCTTCGTCTCGTAATCCACAAACTGTGACTCTCTGGAAGTAGTTGATTCATTCTCAGAAAGTTGTTCTTCCTCAATAACGTCATTTTTTAAATGTGTCACCTCATAGTCATTGTGATAACCCCTGCGATCGGAATGAGCTTCATCTTTAGAAGTTAAAACGGTTACACCCTTCGTCTCGTAATCCACAAACTGTGACTCTCTGGAAGTAGTTGATTCATTTTCAGAAAGTTCTTCTTCTTCAAAAACGTCATCTTTTAAATCTGTCATCTCATAGTCAACGGGCTGTGGCACTGTAGAAGTGGATGCACCTTTATCAGATGCATCACTGTAACAGCTGCTAGAAGATTTGAGTAAGAAAGTTTCTGAACTTGTACGCGGTTTAAGAAATTTAAATTTAATATCACGTTTAACTATCATTTTCCTACTTTTGTCACCACTTTCATTTGTCCCACGCCTTCCTGGTTCCATAATCGTTGCCAAAAGCCACTTCAGCAACAACGACTGAAAGGTAACACTTGTGCATTAACACTGACAGTAGCTGAAAACGCCGACAGTGTTCACTCACTCATTAAGGAAGACATACTGATTTTACCGCGAATGTAACGAGTAGATAATAACTAGATGTCGTATCTTAGGATAGTTATCACGTGTTTATGAACTTTGGACGCTATGGTAGGTTATGTAGCATTAATCAATAACAACGTATATGTAACCAATGACTGATTACATGCAGTAGACCAGTGTCAAGAACATTGATAATATAGTCTTGCTGCACCAGTTGGCGTGTTTATTTTATTCACGTGGCCCTTGTCTACAGTAGATTTAGTTCCTCAGCAGCGCGGTGACCTGCGGGATCTGCGGTGCGGAATTTAAATGGCAAGTGATTATCGATTGGTCATTTGTGGTTTTTACGTCCCACCGACACCTGATGGTGCGTTTCCGGCTGATGCACAATTCTTATTGTGATTAATGACGATGAATGGACAGTCACAAATACCTACTGTACCAGGAACGATTTTGTCATATCCAAACGAAGCGTAGCGCAA
>KZ877717.1:16976-27133 GCA_003456935.1 Machilis hrabei
ATCGTCTGTCAGTACTACATTGTGACAGACGATGAGACGGATTGAAAGTGCACTACACAGAACAACAACAAATCTACGTACGTCCCAATAATACGTATCTTCTCTCTCTCTCTCTCTCTCTCTTTTAATGTGGCGTTCTCGTTTCATCAGACTTTGTAAAAAAAAATAGTGCATTGGAGTTTTGAACCTTTTGCACACAATGTACAAGAATACTAGAGCAAAACCGTTACCCCTGAGCCATTCGGTATCAACAACAATTAACCATCTATATGAAGATATATTCTTCTTTTTACAGTGTTGCCATAATTATCACAATTTCTAAAAATAATTTTTCTCGGAAATGGGGGGAATAAAAAAAATGTTTAGTCTTGAATATCATCTTGTATTGGCACTATCTATCATCGCTTACAGTTTGTCAGTGAGGTCCTGTTACACCCTGTATGAAATAAAAAAAATGTCTCTTAAAATATTTTTTCTGGATACATTTCTGATTTATATGGTAAAGTTTGCGTGTGCAAAAAAAATGTTTACAAAATCCTTAGGAAATACACATTTTACAAACGATTCTTCGATAATGAATCATAGATCTCTTTTGTAAGTGAATCTGTGTGAATCCTAAAACCAGATATAGAATATGTAGAACACAGCACTGCCAATCTCAACGAATATCGGTAAATCACTATGAAGGAAATACACTACGTGCAAATAACTACCAGACTACAGAAGGTATTAATTTGTGTAGCCTGAATGATTAATAAAATTGAATGTTAACAAATGAATGAGTACGTGGCACAACTGAAGCTTGGCAAATGTTGAACTGAAAGAGTGATCGGAGTCAATCGAGGGAGTCTGAAAGTGAGCTTTGGGAGGGCAGGACTACAGAGGAGGTAGTCCGTGTCGTCCTAATAGTTAAGACTTAAAAGTGTGTAATTGATTGCTTTGAGAAGATTTACCGCACAGAAGGTGGTTCCAATCATTCTTAAAGTTACTTCGATTGATCAGGCAAAACAGAAGATGCAATCGTAAAGTGTAGTACGTACTTGGTAATGTTTGCATAGCACACTAAATTTTTATTTTGAAGTCGGGCATATCTGCTGTTCCAAATATGTAATTTGGTTGCTGGCACACGACGATAATAGGCAGTGTTGATTAATAATTTTGGTCAATGAAATAATATCTGATTGCAAGAAAAGTATTTTAGAGCAAAGGGATTAACTGTACTAATTTAAATAGAAAGTTTTGTCTACTTCAATCCTACCTATTTGCCCATACTCTGAATTTTATTAATCGATAATTTGTAAAATATAGTTCGCTTATAATTACACTTCCAAGGATTTTCGTTTGAATATTCAAAATATATTGGCCTGCGATTAGCGGTCACACACATTGCGTACAGGAAGGGTGGTGTTTCGTGCTTTTCCCAAATACATTGCACGTTATAGTGATGCGTTACCTAAGTTTCAAAGTTATATTTATTCGTCAATTTCAGGAACCACGTGCCATTCTGTGTCCATGAACCATGTGGATATAGAAGATCAGTTCCCTTTTCCATCAGAGGTGATCCACATACCAGAGAACATTTCAATGGGGACAGAACAGAGGCGTGAAAGGTAGGTTTACTTTATCAACTTTTTTTTAGCACATTGTGAGGTTGATGCTTATAATTATGTATTATCTCTCTACTTTAGTCGTGAATCTCAAGAAATTGTATGTGGAATTCGAAACTCTGATACCCGTATAGTAGGAGGATACAGTGCTGCCCATGGTGAGTAGCTAATAATACTACAAAGATGTAAATTACGTTTACTTTAGGAAAATAGCTGCATATAGGGGAGACTCGGCAAAGTCTGCACTACGGCTTAGTGTTCAGTAGCTCTCAATACAATTTTATTTCAGTGTAACCCCAGTGAGAAAATGAAATTCAACATGATTTAATTTAATAGACATTTGTACCTCGAAAATTGTTTTAAATTAATAAATGTTCTTCCATATGATGTATAGTTCATTTACAAAATATAATTACTCTGACTGCTAATGTTAATCGTTTCTCTTAGTACTACGGAGTTAGCCGAGTCTCCCCTAGAAGCATTTAATTGTTGGTTAAGTTAGACATATTTTTAAAAGTAAGTGACAGTAAATAATGCTGCAGTGAACGTTAATATGCACACAAAAACAACAATTTGTTGAATACAAGTCTTCTTTGTTATTACTAAGAAGATTTTATTTTTACATGATAACAATATCCCCTAACTTTTGAAGCAGTTGATTCATTGTTGCGTAAAGTACTGACAATATGGCAGACTGAGACATTTGCAAAAAACAGGCTCTCAGATCTTTACTTAAACATTTTAACTGTCTTTAAATTGTTGTCGTGGTTTATCGCTGTTTGATTAGTTGCAGTACAACCAGCAGAACAGATTTTGCTGAAATTTACAATTTTTTTTTTTTTTTTCAATTTAACGTGAACATGGAAGTTTAGACCATGTTATTTAATATTAATATATTATCTTATGGATTTTCTACTATTTTACATCATTAGCATTTAAACTGTTTATCGCAATTTTTAATTAAATTCAAAACTTAATTTCCTTAACTAAAGGTATCTCCAAAACGACAGTTTCAATAAATTTTGTTTGCACATTTTTCTAAATGACAGAATTTCCATTTATGTTGACTTGTATGTACAATATGCAACTAATCTGATAACATTAAACACTCACTCAGCTCTTTCACATCAGTTGTTAGAAGCAATTAATATAACTTGAAAAATTATCGAGACATATTATCCTAAAAGCACAATTATACTGGCGTAGATTCCACGACCCCCATATGGGTTGTTATGTAACACTTTTGAATGAAATTGATCCCATGTTTTCTACCATTGAATATAAATATCATAAAAGTTCATTATTGATTACTATGGGTCCTGTATTATCAGATAATTCTTAAAATCAGGCCTATATTAACTTTGCAGCTGTGAATTTGTGTTAGTCATTGTATCCAAGTCAGTTTAAGTACGTTCATATATTACCACACTAACAGCTTCTTAGATCATTTGGCACAATTATATTCTAATTATTCCGTGATGATGGCTATATCTGGATGTCTGCCTTTAAAAATTATTTTTAGGAAAAAAAACATTAAAATTACAGTCTGTTCTGCAATGTACAAAAATTTCCCCGTGGCACCGTTCGTGGTACAAGCATGGCACAGGTGTATAGATCACGATGCTGATAGCTCCAAACACCCGGCAGGTAGTGTTAGTGANGAAAAACAATATGACGGCAGCTGAAAGACTATCCACACCGCCTTTTCTCAAGGGAAGGGGGAAGTGTAGTTAATTTATGTGTATGCTCAAGTAACAAGGTAGTATAACAACGAAATATATNAAAACTTTGCATTTTAGTTTCTCAGGAGCCTCGGGACAGGCACACTATTTTAAATCAATACAGTTTTCCTTAATTTTCTCACCATTGGTTCATNNTACAAGGAAACTGCAAAACAACAAAGACAAAGCAAATTAAAAACTTAAAAANGATGTCACGGTAACGTTTATCACTGATGTAGTCATTTATACTTTGATAGATTTTTCCCCATTGTAATGTTTGTAATTTTGCTTTGTAAGCTGGTGTTGTCTAGTTGATTGTAAAGTTTATTTAATTTCATTATCTTTCTTACCTTGTTTGATGAAACAGCTTGGTTGTTGGCAGGAATTGGCGTGATGGCTTGGCGATCAGTTTGGTGACAGAACTGGTCTGGNAATAATAGCCTACGTAGCTTCACTAGGGACAGAAATACTCTCATGGATTTTAGTACCTCACATGATTCTAGAATCATGGAGCTGTTGNAAAATNATACCTCTGAGTTGAACGGTTAGTGTAAAAAGGTTATTATCACAGTAGATATGGCTCATTGCAAGCCAATGACACTGCTTAAATGGCTCTTAAAAAAATTAAAAAAGGAGTTTTGAATCCTGGATAGCTTCACATTATTATAGCAATGGAAAGTACAGCAAATCATTTCGCTTAAATTAGTGGAATGCCAGAACTGTAGATTGGCTGAGGTTTATATTCATCTTAGTCGAGACACATTGTAAAAAGAATGCATGCGGAAATAGCTGTATAATTCAAGTTAAAACGGTGTACACACTTCAGATTTTACTTCACGTCGTGATACCATGGAGAGTGTAAGAGTTTATCTACAGCGTATTGTTGAGCCAATANTCGGACTAGGCAAAATAAAAGAAGCACACTCCAAATTAGTTTCAGCCATTATTGAAAAAAAAAATCCTTCCAACGATGAAGAATATTGTGTCAATCAGGAGAAAGGTGTACACATGTACGCACATGGATATGGTTAAAGGAATTATATATTTCATTAGAGCTGTCACACCTTCAACCTGCATGTTTTATGTAAGCTTTCTGCATGACTGTAAAAAGTACTCCTTTGCATTCAGTAGNCAAAATGTTTCCCTAAAGATAACTCTTTATTTATCATAAATGGATGNATACAATCTACAGATCCTCATATCTGCNAACAGTTTTCATACAAGGGAGATGGGTTATCAGTGTAAGTAATGNCCCTTTTGTATTCTGTGAACTGACAGACCACTTTAGCATTAGAATCACAACTTGACAGTGGATGGAAGTCTTACCGGTGTAAACCTAAACGAAAATTCAAACAGCCGCTTCTTTTTTGCAGCATCCGAGTTGACAGGAATTGGAAGAGAGGCATGATCGGAATAATGCATACGGAAATGACAAACATCACCAGAACTCACTCAGTTTAACAGAGGCAAGATACAAACGTGTTGAAGCTAAAGAAGGTTTTTATNTCACCCACTAATCNCTTACATTGTAAAAGTGAAGAATGAAAGCATGAAAATACTAGGTGAGGAAGTGGAAAACAATTTCCTCCAGTAATGAAGTACAACGAACCATATTTTAAGTTCCCATTAAAAATTGTTCTATGATATTATGAAAGTCATTGGCAAAGAAGGGCTACATAAAGTTAAACTATTCTTGCTAGTATCATGAAAACGAAGATATATTAAGTCAAGTATAAGACTGTATGGATTCTCAGCTGCACTGCGACCAGTCCTTGCAGTAGACTGGACGATGTACCACAGCACAAAATACTGTATATTGTCGATGTTTTCCTACACATGTTCAATAAAAGTAGTTAAGTTAAAAAGGCTCGACCTAGCGAAAGATATTTGAAGTGGGTATGGAAACCTAACGATTACAGAAAAGTGCAAATTGTNTTTCACTGGTAGAAATGTGGGTCCTTAAAAACTGAAATGCAAGACCTGTAGCAGAGAAAATCCCCAGTAATNCAATTCAAAACCTTACCAGAGACTACGATTCCAAGNACGTAAATGACAAAACTAAAGATTAGCTGGTTTAATTTCTTGCAGAACATCTTCTTGAGTATACCAAAACACACAAGAAAAGATTCCATTATCAGCTGAAGAGAAATTGTAGCTGCATTCAACGATGTTAATTCGTAAGTACTCAAAAGAAGACTGATACTACAGTTGCTCAAGAAGGGGCATGCTTACATATACTCTCTTGACATTGACGTCATGGTTAGAAAGTACCCTCTAGGAATTGTCCTTGGCCGTGGAATGAAGAGGTATCCTTTGTATTTTAAGCTCTTGGGCAACTGAAAAAGCATCTGCATTGAGTAGTTAGCATCCGTTATCTGGACTAGATAAAACTACCTCATTCGTTAACAAAGTCAATGTAAAATTAGCATTCAATTCTGTCAACAAAGAGATACTACAAACTCTTGCCAAATTGTATACACAATACTATCTCTCTACCTGAAGATGTTAGGAATTATTTGGAATTCTTTGTCTGCCAACTAAACCTGTCAAAGACAAATACAAACGATATTGGTGCTGTATAGTGGTTGTTTTTACATAAACAATATAAAGATGGAGAATGCAGGTTTGTACCCAAATCTTCAAACAGTACATCTACAGTAGATATAGAATATATGTCATCACCAAATATATCACCTTCTGAAGAATTCGAATTGCTCAAGGATTAAGGTTACGAACCCATTCCATACATAATACCATATTTTCCAGAGGCGCTTCTTGNACTTAGCCGCTGTTTTTACATCAAAAGACGATTATCCCTCCATCTTGTTCCTGTCAAATCAATGTACTCAATGTACTGGTGCATAAATAAATCTGCAAAAGTGAAGGAAGAATTTATTTCTGTGGCAATATACTCTTACAAACCGAGAGGAAATACAACACCTTTTCACGATTAAACACAGCCAGGTTGAAGTAAGGTTTATACCATTTGTCATAAATAAGCCCTCTCCCATTTTCATTTGATTTCTCATTGTAAATTTTTGTTCATTTATGTTAAATATCAGACTTTTTAATTCTTATTCATGAAACTAACAACAACTTAGCATCTATCACACCAGTTAACATGTTTTTAGAATGATTAGCCATCATATTGTTTTTCTAGTATACCTGTTGTTGGCCATGTGTGTGAAGCAATCGCCATTGAAAATAATATTCTCCACGATTCAATGAAAAGACTGACACTTTGGTCATATTTGTACCATTTTAAATCCCACGGATGTACATTTGAGGCCGGACTATAAAGTTTAAAAGCTGTTTATATAATGCACATACGTATATATTTATTTTTCAGGTGAATTCCCATGGCAGATCTCTTTACAACTTCATCAAGGGGCTAGTCAAGATAGCTTTCATATATGTGGAGCTTCCGTGTTAAATTCCATGTGGGTTGCCACAGCAGCACATTGTGTCGTACAGTTTCAACCCTCAGATTTGGTCGTGGTTGCAGGGGATCATGACATCTTTCGAAACGAAGGTGAAGAAATAAATGTCCGTATTTTGAAAAATGAATCTTTTTCTTAGATGCATATTTGTCACTTCTTCAAGATTTAGTTACTGATTTTCCTTGCTAATCTAACAAGTAACTATGACATTATTAATATTAAGTATGTAATCTATAACATTAATGCATGAAGACATGAACAAGTCGTGTACTGAGTTTAGTTAACAAACAATCATAGGACATATAAAATTATACAATATGTTAAGATANGAACGTAAAGATTTTCTTTTGTATTGCTTTATTCACATAAAATTGGTTTGTGAAAATGAAAATATTTAGAACGAGTAGAAACTTTGTGGCACTATCTCAAATGCCTCATTTGTATGGTACGTAATCAATACCTTCAACACTTTTCATATTATTAAAAGGAAACGAAAGTTATTAACCAATATAATTATACTTGTTTTTTATTCGTTTCACTCATGATAAGAAAGGAGAAACAAACACACGAGTCCTGTGTAAAACTTTAAAATAAAACAACCGCGTTATGTTATTTGTCAGTATGAGAAACACTTCATGCAAAAGACATAACACGGTTGTTTTAAATCAAATNCTTGTTTGATAACTCGTCCATATTTCAGAATAAAATGAANATTTGATTTCTTCATAGTTACCCTGAACGTAGATTGTAACTTAGGACATTCTTGAGTTTTTTTAGAAAGGTTAACTACTACTCCTAGGACAGAGTATTTATCTTTTTAACTTTAGACGTTTATACAAATACACCATATGTAGAAAAGTTGTATATGAACTTACCTTCTGTTAGTCTTTCTCGAGTTAAGAGAACTTTGTTTATGTTTTGCACGTAATGATGAGAGCGCAGTTGTTTTGGTATTTGCCATTTCATATTCTATTTCTTATTGTTATTATTTTCAGGTGTCGAACAGCGTCGTTCTGTAGTACAAATTTTAACCAACAACTATGATGCTGAGACTGTCACAAATGATATCGCACTGATTCGCTTAGACTCTGGTTTAGTGTTTGATGANTTTCACGTATCTCCCATCTGTTTGCCAGATGAATCACATGTGACAACTAGTAAGTCATAACAATCAATTTTCATTCAGAATAGATCCTATATATTTCGTTTAAATTTTGTATTATATGTTTGCTATTTCTGCTTTTGCTGTACCATTCACCGAACAGTGGCAACAATTTCACCCATTTTATCACATGAGGATGTTCTGCTATCTTGATGAACATAAACTGCGATAAATTGTAATTAGTTTAAAAATAGGGTTTACAGGAATTGCATCGAAACGTGTAATGTACTTAATGAACATTCTCTCAAAGAATAATAAATAATACACATACCATAGTAAACTTTAGATACCGTGGCGCTTTGTAGGTGGAGATACAGATGTGCCTATAACAAAAACAACACTTGTGTGTTCTGACCTCAGCAGCGTTGCCAACTCGTTCTAGGCAGAGGAGTGTAAGCGTTGTAACATTCAATTTTCTCACTCTCGTTCCCAACCGTCCATCTCATAGTAGACTGAAGTGCGCGAAACAACATTTCTGTGGGTAGTAGCTAGNTCGTTAGAATAGTAATTATATTACCTACGTGATAATTTTAAATGTTTGAAACATTTAAAATGTTATTAATACAAAATGTACTCAAACGTTAAGCACAAGATGCAGAAAAGTAAACAAAGATTCACGATATTTGTAATATATTTGCATACGATCCTACATTTTCCTGATATTTTGCAAAATTTCGCAAGGTAACTTCCATGAAGTTGACCCGACCCAACAATGAAATCATTTGAATCCGATACCAATCGATAGTTGATGATACCCATTAAAAAAAAACTTCATTTGCATCGGACTAACTTCACGGTTGCCTGCCCACCATCACAAAAAGTAAAAGAAACAACTCTAACGGAAATTTCTTTCTTAGTTGAAGTATTGTTGACGTTAGTTGACGACTCCTTCCCATTTTTTAAAAATTAATTTGGGTCAGGCTAACTTCTCGGTTTCGTGCCCATTCTCCCATTTAAGCTGAAATTTTGCATGCAGTTAGAGTTTCGTTAGTTCATGATTTTAACTTTTTTAAATTCATACAGGTGTGTCTAACTTCCCAGTTTCCCACCTAATATCACGAAAATTAAAGCAAGNAAAAGCAGCTCTTCGTTAGTTGACGTTTGTTGAGAGCATATCCTCTTTAGTTGACTTACAGGTCCTTAATTACAAGTGCCAGTATGGGTAGGCTAAGTCCAAGATTAACTGCCTGTTTTCCCATGTTGTTTCTATTTAGAGAATTTCGTTAACTGACACAACTTTGACGTTAGTTGATACGTTTTTCCTACATTTAAAAACAAATTAATATTGTTCAGGCTAACTTCACGTTTGACTGATTATTGTCACAATCNGCCCGACAAGTAGCAAGGAATTAAAATGTGGTTCTTTTACTTTATTTTTGTTGTTGTTTAGGTTAAGCAACTTGTGCCTGTAATGCCAAAGCAACGCGAGTGCAAAAAGTGAACTTCGAATTAGGAAGAAAGCAAGTGTTTATGAAAATTTGTTTTGAAGGTTTGAAGATTGTANGTATCAGTGAAGACAGTTGATGGTAGAGAGTTCCAGAGTTTGGAAAGCCGATGGAACAAGGTAGAGTTGTGGTAGGCCATTTTGTGGATAGAAAGCTTGATCGTGTAAGGCTGACACGAGACACTTTACCTGGTAGTACGAAAATAGGTAGCAGCAAGAGGAATTAAAGATGCAAGCTTAGCAGAGTAATGACTATGAAAATAACAGTAAAACAAACAAAGGTCATAGTTTTCACGACAATTAGAGAGGGTGTAAAGCACCGGTGAGAGACGGGTCATCGATCAAACGAAAATCTCGCCTTTAAACTGAGTCTAGGAGATTGAGATGGGTTTTAGGGGTGCCATCCCATATGTGTGAACAATGTATCAAAATAGGGTGGACTTAGGCCTTGTAAAGAGTTACAGTAAGAATTGCTCAGCGGTTATATATTTCTTAAATGGGAAAAGAACTTTTTAACTTTCTGGAAGCATCTTTGGCTATTACAGAAACCTGGTCATGCCAGGAAAGACCAAAGGAGAGAGTAATGCCTAATATAGAGAGCAAATCGTTGTTGGACATTGTGTTGTTTTGAAATATGAGGTCCTGA
The DNA here is from genome assembly GCA_003456935.1 of Machilis hrabei. NCBI lineage: Eukaryota > Metazoa > Arthropoda > Insecta > Archaeognatha > Machilidae > Machilis > Machilis hrabei. The sequence continues at coordinate 26,997 of KZ877717.1, forward strand.
ACATTCAGATTTACTTTTTATTGAGGAGACAAGACTGGATTTTTCTGGAATTTAAGTTCACCAGATTCTCTGAGCCCCACGGCAGAATTTGTTGAAGAAGTGTGTTCATACATGAAGCTAGAGTGGAGCGTGGCGAA
>KZ877718.1:20522-35399 GCA_003456935.1 Machilis hrabei
CAGTGAATAACACCCAGCCCTAGCCAGGAATCGAACCTGGGACCTCCGGCGTGCAAGGCCAAGTGGCTAACCACTAGACTACCGGGACCGGCCAAAAAGAAAAAAAATTAACACCAGTAACTATTACTAACATACGAGTAAATACTTATTATTTTCTCAACATTAGCAAAAGTTTGTAAAAGATTCAACCTTTTACGAGATATACTTTCTGAGATAGAGAGTCTGCTTTATATATATGAAATGCAGTATATGCGTCTTGGTTCGAATCATTTACCATACGAAAAACGACTGATCTCCTGAATATATTTCAATTTTTTTTTATAAAATCTATCGCTTCAGTCAATAGTTTCGCAGATAACCCTATTACATATCATCTATAAATATGGTTCTCAATTAAAACCAATGACCATGAGATCAAAATTAGTATAATTTGTGTTGTGTGTTCAACATCTGAAAACATTAGATGCAAAAATAAACATTGTAAGAATAATATTGTTTGTTCATATAAATAGTATTTACACATACGTATATGGATTTCTGAAAATGCAGTAAATAATTTGTGTAGCATAGACAACATATTTCGAGTTGAAAGTAGTTGGAGTTATCTAAAATATTTTGAATATATGTGATCAATATACGAAAATAAGCCTTTTCTGTTGGCAAAATGTGAAACAAAACTTCAGAACGTTCCAAACTTCCTTGTTCTACTTCTCCAAAGAAATCGAAGTTTTATATTTCATCAGATGTGCACATATATAAAATAAATCAATTGAGATGCAAGCTTGTGGCCTTTTCAAAAACCAAACTGAAATAGATAGATTTTCTGCACATTGCAAAACCTTCAGTTCAAGAATAGTTTTCAAGATCTTGCTGTTAAAATGTGTTATGTATATACCATAGAAAATAAATTCATATGGAACCCATACCTACCGGATTTGATTATATTTGTTGCTATTACTTTTAACATTTGGAAACAACTCTTCGACATGTATATAGATTCAAACCAGTGACTACGAGAACTAAAATAGTAACAATTAATTGCTCTACTAAACATTTTTATTGTTTAACTTTATGGTGCAAGAATTGACCTTCTGTGTTCAATACCTAGCTACATGTAACTGCTGCGTCAAAATGAGAGTAAATGTTAATTTTAATTCAATGCTATTATGTAAAACTAAATAGTTGTTAACTTTTTTTTTTTCCACCCTTGGTCGTGTTGGGTGGAAGGAAGGAGGGGAAATCTTCCAAAGACATCCCATGGGAAAAGATGGTATTATCCCATGGGTAGTGTGGGANGGGCAGGTAATGAGTGACATAACAATAAAAGAATGGTGTTAACAAAGTTTGTATACATAAAACTCAGTGTGCAAATATGTTTATGTGCCCTTATAGTTCTGGTTTGACTGCCCAACTTCAACTAAAGTTACATCAATCGTTTTCTGCTCCCATTGAGTGTAGTTTTGAAATGCTCTTTCGGCTTTATTCTGATTGAGTAGTTTTTCCCCTTCAGATCTACTGTATTTCTANTCAACTTTATTTCGGAATGAAATATGGTATTATTCAATTCCGATTTTCCAAAAGAATCTATCGTGCAAAGGCAGTTGTATGTATATGTTTTGTATTGAAGAGTTATTATTTAGAAACATTTTGTAATATATAATTTATTNTTCTAACATATGTTCTCTAATCTAAATACTATACTAAATGTATACGTACTTATTTNTCTCAAATCTGACAACGGATGCNTTAAATACAGAAAGTTACATTTTGTAAATGGTCTGGGGTAGAAAGTGGATACATGATGAGAGGGTTTTCTTTTTGTAAATATATTGTTTCAATATTATCATCATTCATTTTCCAGTAGTGTATTTCGGTTCGAATCCAGCATATGTATTTTGGAAATGTTTTCTCATATAAAGTTGAACCTTGTGAATCGTTGCTGCGTCCATTTGTATTATTCATACATAAGGCAGCGGATTTGAATCCTGATGCATGTGATATTACANGATCACCCTGTGGGTCCCGAACCAACATCATTTGGCGTTGAAGCTTCCGACTTTTCCAAAATTGAAGATTCTCCAATCCCCGTGGCAGAACCGAGATGCTCAAGATCCTCCAGTTCATCGTTAGAGCACCATCTNCATTGGCCTGAAGCTCCGAAGAGGAAGGGCCNCTGTCAAATAGCAAGAGTTCCATGTGTGATATCGTCAAAACATATCAGGAANTACTTTCCAAAAAGGCTGAAAAGAAGGCAGCCAAATAGGTGGCAAGAGAAGAAAGGAAAAGAAAGAGGGAAGAGGTCAAACATAAAAAAGAAGAAAAACGCCAAAGAGAGGAAGCGAAAAAAGATAGAGGGAGCAGATGCAAGGTTAAACGTAACTAAGAGGGATGTTTTGGGAAGGGTGGGGGAGACGAAGGTCCTAAAAGATAGGAGAGAGCCACGATAATCCCTGTTTAAATTTCTGTTTGATCAAAAGTGTGATTTTTGTTACCTTTCAATTTTATTTTGACCATGGTCAATCATTGTATCCAAGTGGTCAATCATTGTAGTTAACCGGTTAATCACTGTGGTTTTTGTTTATTAGTTTGTATTTTTTTTTACCAAAATAAATTTAGTTTTTATTGAATATGACAGATTTATACCTTGAAACAAACCTTCAACTACCTCACAAAAAATTCAGATTCCAAGATATGCTTCCAATTGAGTACAAAGCGAGAGAAACTAAACGTGTGCTCTAAAACTCTCACTCGTTGTATCCCCTACCCTATGTGCTGCAACACGAGCAATACCACCGGTTGCAGATATCGCTTTTGTTGTAGCAACATATTTGGTGATGAAATAAGAAGCATTTATTCTTTCATTTTCTTGTTATAAGAAATACATAGTGCCACAGACAATCAAACAAGTACGTTCTACATTTCAGCAACTACTTCTTGAAATGCCCACTGTGTTTTTCACCAGAAAATAAGAGTCGTATTATTGAAAATATTGTGTAAATAAATGATATGCCATTCTACTTGAACAGAAACCATTTTTATAAGCTGCTTTCTCAAAACCACTCTTTGTCAACTTTCGCATTTAAACATTATTTGATTTATGAATAACATCTGCACTCGAGTTTTATTCTCATATCGTGTTTTCCGTTTAAAATTAAACGTATGTCTGGTCAAGCGTGCGTTAGACTTGAAGGTCAGATGAACAACATGATTTCGAAGCTCTACCACTAGACTACTAATACAATGTCAACAGGGCATTGTTTTGTACCACAATTAACTTTGCTGCGTGCAGTTGTTGCAGCGTCACAAATGTTTCCAAGCATGTAGCACCTAAACGATGCCCGTAAAAAAACAACTTCATTATACATTTTCGATTAAATTCCAGGGTGCCCTGAAAGTACCCCACCAGAAGCGCAGGGCTGATGCAGAAGGCTAAATTGAATAGAAAATGTGTAGTGAAGAAGCAGCCCACGTTACTCGTGGTACAACACAGTGTCCTGTCGACATTTTCTCAGTGGTCTAGTGGTAAAACTTCGGGTTCATTGTTTTATCTGAACTACGAGTCTAACGCAGGTTTGAGTCACTTCCAGGCATCCTTTTTATTTTGCACGAAAACCACGAGATGAGAATACAACTGGAGTGCAGATGTTATTCTTAAATAAAATAATGTTTCAATGGGAAAGTTGACAGAGAGTGGTTTTGAGAAAACAGCTCATACAAAATATTCCTGTTCAAGTAGAAACATTTAATCACACAACATTTGCAAGAATACGACTCTTATTTTCTGGTGAAAAACACAGTGGGCGCTTGTAATTGGCATTTCAAGAAGTAATTGTTGAAGTTTAAAAAGTACTTGCTTGATTGTCTGTGGAACTGTACATTGTTTTGTGACAAGAAATTGAACGAAAAATACTTATTAAATCACCGAATAAGTAGATGCAAAGACGTTACGTGCAAGCTGGCAGAGGCTACGTTTGGATTAATCATTACTGTATGTTCATAGTTTTTAAGGAATAAAACTNTGAACAGTNTTAGAGAAAACAATCTACAATGTGTGGCTGTCCTAAATATAACCATTCTTACTTTTGTCCTCTTCATCANTCCTTGCAGCGAAGAGGTAAAATGCTCGAATNTTTTAAAGTCTCTTGAACGATATTTTCTCAGAGGTTTCCAGTTCAACTGCTGTATCATATCGGTTACACAACAAATTGTATCGTTCAACCTTAAAATAAACATAGTAACTCTACGCTAGTAACCATAATACATGTGTATCACATACGCTACAGTAATATTGGATGAACGGAAGTACTTATGCATTGTATAGGACCTGATTAACATGTTATGGATACCAAAATGAGGTCCAACTTTGAAGGCCAATAAATGTATTTTTTTTTGTATATTCAGTTTTGTTTATTTTCTGATACCATTTACCGGACACACCACGTATGTTACTGTATTGCCAACATTTAGTTCAACTGAAGACACACAATATACACATTGTGTATTAACAGATTGCCAACATTTTATTCAAGCGAAAAACCAAAATTTATCACTTTTATCATTTGCTTACTGGGTTTTAATCTATCGTTACTATTCGGTTCACTTTTATTACTTAGTTTGAGATTTATACATGGAAATTAGAAGTATTTTTCATACTTCTGTCTAAATTTACGCTCTGAGACACTTCTACAAACCATATGGTGGATTAGGAAATGTGGCAATCACCTTTAAGTGGTGAAACCATATCAAATGATTTCTGAACTTGTTGACCAACACATTTATCAAAAGTGAAGCGGCTGCGTNAGTTCTCTTCAAATANTCNAAAGTAATTTACGTGAAGATAAAGNAGANTAAAACAGCCAATTTAGGAGAGACGGTAAGAAACCGNNCTGTGGTGTTTCAGAGGGTTTATTTTGTGTAATTAGATTAGCAGTTAAATTTTGAGAATTCCTAGCTCGCTGTCAGTTCAGTATTTTGTGGGAAGCCGCGTAGTGAAAAAGCAAGCGCCTGCCATAACTCTTTTCCGTACAGTCCATGCACTTGCCGTATTCTCGAGTGCAAAAAATTGGAAGGTGGAAATGCCTCATGATTTCTCAAGTGACGTAGATTAAACCAAGATTAGTGAATAAAACGAAGAAAGCAAACACTTGCTTGAAATAGTTCCAGATACATAAACTCAATCTCATGTTTCGGTCTTTGGGTGTTTAATGCACTCATTAATTTTACACTCCCCGATCCCCTTCACCATCATTAGCAAGTAGACTCACTCAAGAACAAAAACAAGTAGGTATGCCAGCTTACCTAGAGAAGCGCATTAGGGCATTCCTAAAACAACAGNTGGGAGAGGTGTACTCCATTCCTGTACATATGAGATTTTTTAAGTATATGATGTTATTTTGTTTGTACTATTAAAATACATTTTCTGTTTGGGAATTATTATATTACAACTAACAGGTAAACAGTTTATAAACTACCATTTCCCATTACTTGAGCAGTAGATTTAACATATATTTTCCGTGTGTGAACTGATATTTATCTTGTATTTAATAATAATTAATTGAAGGTAAGCTATACATTTTTACATACATAATACGTTTTATTTAAATAATATATAAACGACGTATTGCATTACGTTACTTCGGCAGATCGTGCGTCCTCCAGCGTAATTAACTTTTTCGTATAATATTAATTGTTATGATGAACATATAAACAGTGACGTGCGGTGGATGCAGTACTGGGCCAGCAATCAACATTGCCAAACGTCTTCTTGTTTTCTGCAAACACAGTAGGCATACNGTTAAGGGTTACCATAGCAACGAACGATTTATAGTGAAACATAAGTTTGGCAACGTTGATTGATGGCCGAGTAGTGAAACCACCGCACGTCACTGAACGTAAATCACCCACTCCTAAATGTAAATCGAATCCACAATATCTTGTTGTAAAAATCGGTACGCTGATTGATAAAGCAGGTGAGCATCTAACATGATATTTTGATTTTACTTCATCTACTTTTGTAAATTGGAAGGGATCAAACATACCTACTCTTCAATTTTTTGTCGCAGCTGTTACTGTTTTACTTCGTTACTCACTGAGAATCATTAGGCTAATATAGAAAAACTTTGATCAGTTAAGTTTATTATCGGGCCAGGTTCCACTCGTGTTTTTAGACGGAACAACATATTGATATAAAATATGATGGAATTTGACTGACAAAAAGATCTCCTAAATTGAGTTTAGTCTAGTATTCTGGTATCTGTTTACCAGGTCATACTGGATATTTTTTCACTTCAGACACCACGGTAACTTGAACAGTAAAAAATTGACATTGGCTATGTGTACTTAAGACTCAGTTAAGCTGAGCTCCAACACTAGGTAGAATTGTCTCGAGTTTAATCACAAACATTTATTTAGTTAGTTCTGGTTAAAGTAAGGTGAAATCGGCTAAAAAAGCCGCACAGAACATACCTTTAACCATACAACAGTTATAAATAAATCGCTAACGCCAAGACTATATTGATAGAAAATTTATTCCTTTGTGATTACACTCAAGACAACTGTACCTAGTATCAGAGCTAAGCATTGCTGAGTGTTAGAGGAAATAACTTGGAGTCACAATTTTCTCAAGAATATTTTAACATATATAATCAATCTCAGTAGTAAAGCAAATTAATGGATATAACAATGNTTATAATGACTAAAGGCGTAAACTTGCTAATAGAACAAAAGATGTATATACAAACAAATACATTGACAAGAGTAAAAAATCATGGTATTTATTTCCATCAAATCATTCTGTAAATAATATTTATTCGACATTTTTTACAAAAGTCTATAAATTAGCAGCATCACAAACAATCTTATAAGATCACCTCAAANATTAGCTGTCGCTCNCATGCTTGACGTGCTTATCCAGCATGACAAAATGGAAACATTCAANCCTCCATGCATAATTAATTTAAAATAATGATGATTCTAGATAGTAACAAAAGTGTGTCATTCTTGTGAACCATCAAATGTCTCGGTCACCTTTAAGCATTATCTAACTAAAAGTCCTGTGCTAAAGAAATGAAATTAAAAGCATATCAAATTATAAATTATACTCGTATGTTCTTTCTAATACTTTTAGCTTTCTTCAATTCCAAATACGGATTTTGAAGAACGCTTTTTATTTCAGAATTATAATTTAACAAGCTGACTCAAAAACTGAACTGTAAGGTGTAAGGTGCTAGAAGACAAATGTTCATTTCATTAAATTTTCATTGAACTAATTACCACAAAGTCATCATGTTTGAGATATTCAGATCGTAATATCGTACAAAGCCAAGAACATACAATGTTTCTAATAAAATATGCAAACATCACAGTTCTTGCTATACTGAATGAAAATTGACTACTTTTAAATTCTGATTGATATGTATTTTGTCATTGTTATATTTACATTAAATAAAACCATGCACGGGATATCAAGTATTCACAACGCATTCTTTACAAAACATTCACACATGTGTCAGAGTCAAACAAATTAATAACAACGTTAATATAGTGCAGGCACTTCATTCTAAGCTATCTGATACGTAAGATTAACACTGTGAGATATATCTATAAGATAATGGATATAACTTAAGTTGCTTTTACCAAGGATATAAGTTTTATTAAAGTTTAAAGTTGAGNTAACTGCTGAAAGTAATTTGGCGTGACCTCTTTCATGTCGCAATTATTGGGAATGTTTTAATGTCGTACTTCAATGTCGGGACATTTCAATTATTTGTTAGATTCGCTTACTGTCTTTTCTTGACACTACTTGGCAGAAGGACCATGTTGAATCATTCTTTACGGTTGGAGGATGCACGAGGCTTGAGGACAAAAATTGGTCTTCTTCCAAAATGGCGTCTTCTTAGCCGAAGGAATACATTAAAAAAAAAGGAAGAATAAAATAGTGACAGTGCTACGGGTCTTGAGGACGTAGTGGTTGTTGAATTCTCCACCAATTCACCGATAAGGTTTCTGGTAAATCCTTATTTATAACTCTTATACTCAAATACATCATTCGCGATTGTCAGTTTTTGATCCTTCGAAAATGTTTTGCGTATCAGTTCTTAAGCTTCGAAGGGACTTTTGCAATAACTTAGAATTTTCAGGAAAACAAAACAAAACTATGATAAACTCATGTTTTATTTACCTCGTTATTAAACCATAAATGATAAACGTAAGTAGCATTTCTAAGTCCGGGCAAGGTGAACAACCTAAGCTATACCAAAGTATAAATAGAAAGTGAAATGCTGTATGACAAATATTTATGATGAAAATACTACACATATGTATGTTCTACATATAATATAAGTAACTATAACAATAATGTTTCTTCTTAATTTTTTTAAAATAAAAAACTTTTGGCAATACATGTCATTTACTTTGCCCGGTATACCCGGGCAAAGCAAATTTTTTAACAGTCATCACAAAATTGTAAACCACATCCAGAGTAATTAGCGCACAATTCGTGACTCCACTCTGAACATTGACTACACTGAATCGAGTCTTCTTTTTGGGGNTGTGTATAAGGTTCATTACACACTTTACAAAAGTATTTGGGATCATTATCATTTAATATTGTTGTTGGTTCGGGGGCTCGAAGTGTTTTGTCTGGGTGTCTTCATAAACCCAATCAACCATTCATTACCAGCTTTATCATTCTTAAATGGATAGGGAATATTATTTATCTTGGCACAGTGAAAAGCAAGTTTTTTTTAATTATTCCCTTGTCATACCATAAAATACATCTTTCATTGATGTTAAANAGTTTAGCAACTGTTCTTACCGTTAGTATTAAACACGGTTCTAAAACTTCCGAGTTTCTTCTCAGCCGACGCTTTTTTCACGTGTCTGTTAAGTGTTGCATAAGGAATGTTATATTTCAACGCAGGAGAGTTCAATTATCCTAAAGATGCATCCCGTATAGTATTTTCCATAGGCCCTATCTGTTCTATTTGAATTACCCTGGCTGGGTTTACTTTATTATTGTACACTATTTGAAATTATATATATAAAAGAAACTAGCATTACTAGTTAGTTTGGATCTAGAATTTGTAATTTAAAAACTAATATCGGTTTAATAACAAATATATTAAAAATACTAGGTCCAGACCCTGCATGAANCTGTGNTTTCATATATCCCGGGCAAAGTGAATACCTATTCACTTTGCCTTGTCCACTTTGCCCGGTATGTCGCCATTACAAGGAATGTAGGCTGTGACTGCAAACAGCAATGCACAAAAACTTTACAATACCGCAGATTAATTACTAATCTTGGTTATAATTCATAGTTAGTTCAACATTATTACGTGTATACTTAGTAATTANTTATGCCATTTTACTTACGTTCACAATATTTTAACGTAGAGGCAGAAAACTAAAGTTTGCTTTCTAAACTACCTCACATCTGAAACACAAGAGTCAAACTGCACTCCCAGAAATTAAACTAGATGCCACAAATTTCTAATGAGCAACCGAAGTACCAATTATCGTCGTCTGTGTAAAATATGACGTATTCGCTATGCCCAGCATATTCGCTTTGCCCGGTCTTCCCCTATATATCTTAGACACGACAGTTATGTTGCATGATATGCCTATGTTATGAAAGCGTATCTTCCTTTTGGTGGTGCATTGATAAGTAAAGTATTGTTTCAAATTAATTTTTAAATCATTGTGTTTTGAAAGATATTTATGGTCCTTCAAACTTTCATATCTAATAACCTGATTTTAAAAAGAATTTTAACAAACAATTTTAAAAAAAATATTAAAAAAGTAAAAGGATAGGTAACTATCCTGCAACTCTATCACATGTCTTACATATATAAAACTTAAAGAAAATATGCATTTAGTAAATAAACTACAGTTTGGTAAGAATTGATTTCATATTGATTTAAAATGTCCACCTATAATTTGCAAATTACATATTTAAAATTGATTAATTAAAATTGTTACAATTCAACATGTGGGCAATGATTTACAGGTTTAGGTAAATATTCAACACAATCTGTGAACATGTTATTACGATGTAACTAAATTATATATACTGCTTTCTTACGAAATTTGGAAAATATTGTATTAATTAAACGTATATGCTGTAGCAGGCCAAGGCTAAACCAAGGTTATCCGTTCGTCTCTTTTACCCTTACCATAGGCATATATAAAATTACAAAATATATACGTATAGAGAAATTAAACACACACTGTTCAAGTAAGTGACGGATATAAAACACAGCTTTTAAAGTTAAGGGATGTTTGGGNTAGAACCAACAGTAACATAGCATACTAACATGAAACATTATATTATCTTAAATGTAATAAGTAATTATTGTAGTATTTTTTTAAACAGACACACGTCTTCAATGTAACTCATTTTGGCTGCAAAGCATTCTATTGTATTGGGCCCCTCAGTGGAAAAGTGATGTATAGACTGCTGGTTAATGGGATGGGATTTCTAGAAGTGCCTCTCAGCGAGTATAATGTTCGCNTGAGGGTCATGTTTAAATGATTTTATAATTTTGATAAAGTGTTGGTTTGAATAAATCGTGTTATAAATAAGAAGAGAAAGTATAAATTTCGTCTATTGGACATGCACTTTTCTTTAAGATCAAGGAATACAAGTTATCGCTTTTTTATGCACTAATCTAACCTGATACAGTGTTTCGAGTGTTGTGCTAGGCCACCTTTGACGATATCTGTATAGCCGAACGTAGGCAAAACTAGGCTAATGACCAGCATAAACTTTACCTCTTTAAATCTGTAGAAAGTTTTGAGGTTAATGTGTGCTCTTTTGACACATCAGTAGAACATTTTATTTATTTACTATACTACTTACAGGGTTATTTAATGTTACACCTGAATTTGTTGTTTTATTGTATTTGCTTTAGCACATTTTGTGATTCAGCATTTACTGCACGTGATTTACTGGCGTTATGTTTGAGAACATTCTTGTCTGCCCCTTCGTAGATAGATGTTAAGTCATCGTTACAAATGACTACATATTTATCATAAACTGTCGGCAGGAATAAAAGATATGACTGAATATTGTCAGCATACTGATTCATATCAGTGTCTTTTTCAAGTGGGGAAGGTCGTATACGTAGACAATAAAAAGTAAGGTACTCAAAACTGAACCTTGGGGCGCAAATTGATGTAAAAATAAACAATGTCTCATAAAGAATAACAAATGCAGTGATAAAGGTTATGGTTACAAGTAGATAGTGAAAAGTCACCAAGATTAGAGTACATGCAGTTTTAATTTCATGAATGAACAAAAACAAACTTATCTTNAAANAAAAAGGCTGGGTTGACCAAGTACATAAGAGTCGTCCTTTAAAACTACTTTGCAATAGCGCAACATTTACAAAATTTAACACTTCTAACATGAATTTCACTATCAGCATATACAGTACTGTAAAAACGTACCACAGCGATAATAACGTAATTCACCAATCATGATCGCTGAAGATAATGTCAGAACGTCGGTCAAGTCAAATTCATTGAAAAAATAGTTTAATAAAAATTAACTATTTTTATGAATACGAGAGTGAACACGGAGTTCGAGATACGATTTGCGGCAAGGTAGTTAATTGACATGACATCACTAGTTAGTTTAAATTCCTGAGTGAAATCGCAAGAATTAACCAACCAGCCACAACCAAGATATTGTAATGAAACATATTTCATTGTAGTACCTTTTTTTTCAGAAAGTTTTGATATTCCGAGATTTATTCATTGTTTTCTTATTAGTTTAGGTGTTTTGAATTGTTCGAGAGTTCCATGGCATGTTTATTTTTAAACGGCCGTTCTGCAGTGTGTTGACGTAGTGCTCGTTTGGAAGTGCTTGTGTTGTAAACTTTTTATGACATTAAAACTTCCTTTTTCCATTTAATTTACATGTCGTCCATCTGCTATATAATCGCCGGTCTGCATNGTACCAGCGACATTGGTCAGCCAATAAAGGTCAGTTCATCGAAGCCAGTGGAGGGAAGTAGATCAGCGTGGTCGAGCAGCCAGCTGAGGGCAACTGTATTGCTCAGTTGCAGGGTTCACTCGGGAGGGTGAAACTCTGGATCAGTTTTCCGTGAGTGATCAGTCAGGTTGGGACCGTTACTCTGCCTCCAGCGACACATTTCTGCCACGCTTAGTCAGCAGGGGTTGATCCGTGAGGGCGAGACTCCTAGAGTATGTAGGTCAGTCAGAAACTCGGTAACATAATCCTCCCGTTTATAATTTTACATTAAATTTTTAGGATTTTTTTGTATTTGTTGTTAGANGCCGACCTAGCCCATTTTTAAGTTTCACAAGCACAGAGTTCAATTCTCCGGTGCAATTATCAAGTGTTTGGGAAACCTAGCTAGATTTTACGTCGAGTTCTGATTCCAATTATGGAAGGACAGTTATTTTTTGGAAATTTTATATTGGTGACGATAGTTATCGTCGAATATTGCCCAGTCTTTGGACACTAAGTTGAGGGGACCCTATGCTCGACGAGGCGTAGAAGTCATAACCTTTGATTGGTTGAGTGGCGACGTTTTGGGANCCGAANAGTCTGGAGTTTGATGGAAGTGCTACGCCTCGCCGCATTATCATTGAGAATCTTCGTAATGCAGACTATGGTTATTGAGAATCCTATACTTTGAGAGGATATTAACATTTGAAGGAACGCAGAACTCCAGGAAATTAAATAAATGTTAAAGTCAGAGGTTGTGAGCTTTATCAAATATCGATTAATGGGAGTAGTTTTAGAGTTCAGGGGCCTATATGCTTGTAGAGAGGGAATTAAAGTCAGAAACCCAGCGGTGGTCCGCTGGCTGTTCTTGCCTGCAAAACNGTATAGAGACCTAAGATATTGATAGGCCAATATGTGTTTATCCTAATTTACGTTGTCGGGAGTTTGGATTTTAAATGCTGAAATATCAAAGTTCAAAGATATCCTTTAGGTTTAGTGTCCATCGCATTTTTTAAGATATATGTACCTTTTCATGNATGTTAATTTTGTTGGTTGTGATCACTGAATTAGTGCCTTATTTTGGAGCCCATGTTGATTATGGGCAGGATCTTAACAGTTATGATTTATTCGGATTTTAGAGGGGAGAACTAGGTCTAGTGTTAGTGATTCTTCAGTAAACTTTTTAATTTTCTTTAATCATTATACGCCTAGCCTTTATCTTTAGAGAAGCTCGGTGATATATTTCTCTTTTGACAGTCGACTGACGATACTGAATTGTTTTGATATAAGGGGCAGACAAAATGCCGTTTACGTTTTGTTTTAAAACCTGGCTGTGTGTCCGTCTCCGAGAGTGTAAGGTTGTTTTTCGTATTATTGCCTTACGTTCCGACTCATTTGGACACGACACATTAAGAAGGAATTTTTGGACCCCAGAAAACCTTAAATATTGTTACGTCAAGAGAATTTAAAATAGGAACCCAAAATTTAAGAGATCTGACATTTTCCGTAAGGAACGTAATAGTGAGAGTTGGAAGAATGGGAGTTCTTATTACGACTTAGCTTTTGTGATGCAGTCAGCCTGGGGTCCGTGGTGAGTGCTGCATATGTATTTGGTGCTCGAAATAGTGACGGANATTAAAATCTCTGATTATTGTTTTCTTTCTGGAAAAAAAAATATTCAAAGTTATCTGATATTGGGTTCTGCATTCGTGTTGAGTATTTTCATCGGCNTGAGTCAAGGTCGGGAGACGCTTGAAGGTGCAGCTTGAGCAGTTTCACCAAGGTCATCGTCACTTGCTTTGAAGACGAGTAGAAGGCTGATTTTTGGGAAAGTGCAGTGCCTGAAACAGTGTCGGTGTCCTATTGTCACGCTTGAACGCTCATCATGTGGTCACGCCTTTGATNATGCTTGTGATATGATACGCCCACGCGAAATATATTTTCGTTGATTGAAAAGCTGATGATATTCTTGGGTTATCTTACCTTTGCTTACCAGACAGATATTGTATTGATGCCAACTTATGTTTTAAAATATATCACATACAATGGTGCCATTAAAGTGACACTGAAACATTTCGATATAATTTCGCGTCATTCCAATACTTGTAATAGTGCCCTTACCACTTATATCAGGTTTTGGACCCACTATAAAAACTTTCCCTTAACACTAAATTCTTGTTCTGAAAATGTTATGTCTGTGCAAAGTTCAAGTTTGCGATATTTGAACTAGTCGTATGGAATTTTGTAGATTATTAATATTGAGTTTTCGTTTGTATTCGTGACCTCACTTTATTTCTGCTACAAGGGCAGATTAGCCAACCTACAATAGAACAGTCCTAAACCACTTTTCCTTACCATATACAAATGCCACCAGCCATGGAGGTTACTGAAACGACAAAGTTCGAAGATTGATGGAACAGGATTACCTTGGCTGGGTAAATAACACGACGATTCGTACACATAAAGTTCCCAACAACAAGTTGTACAACAGTGGAGGATTATCCTACTGATACATAGATAAACGAAATGATTGTGGAGAATGTACACGAAAATGCACAGAAGAATATGTCCAGGAGAAATNATATGACCACAGACGAGTAATATGACGAAAGATCGTGCTATCGGCGCACACAATAGGACTTATAGTCCAGAATGACAGTGATCCGTAAAAATAGCGCGAATCACGAAGATTCAATCAAAATAATATAATATCAATAATAAAAGAATAGAGGATAGCAGATTTAAGTTCAGCTCGAAGTAGTGTAACCAGACAATCAAAAGTAGTGCATACCAAACTTTTTTTTGTTTTGTTAGGGTTATGCACCGGGAACCGCCGTGAGGCATTACCTCCGGTGCTTTTAGCCTAACATTTATGGCCACTTTTTATTCAGACGTTAAGT
>KZ877723.1:15551-27325 GCA_003456935.1 Machilis hrabei
ACGTGAATAATAACTTGTGGTGCCTCGTGCACCCCCTGCCAAGTACCTTACCAGTTGATTGCAGGGTATGATGTAGATGTACTGCTTATTTTCAAACTAGTACACTTTTTTTTTTTTCCTAAATTTGTAACTTGGCGTATATACTGTTCACTTAGCCTTTTATCTGTGTTGTTTAGTTGACAAGTGTTCTAGTTTTGAGCTGTTTTATTCTGATTTAAGAAGTGATGTCATATATTTGTCACATTCAGTGACAAGTTGAGAACAAAACCATTAAGATAGACTTTCTTGACATTTATGTGATTGTTGTTGCTGTTTTCGCCGAACGTGAATTATGTATGTCGTAACTATCTGGAAGAAATAGCCAACTATTGTCTTCAGAAATAGCATTGCAGCAAAAGATGGCATGTGTTAGAGTTGTCTTGGTTCTTCTTGTTCCATGTAAGTATAGATTTCTCTAAAAGGTTGCTATTTCTACAACACAGTAGCTTGTTCAGTGTTCTAATCGACTGAAATGTTAAAAAATAAAGTGTTGAATGAAATGGTATTGTTAGGTATTAACAAGTAAAATATAAAAAACTGTTTTTGGGTCCAACCAAGAGCATAAATTTTCTGGGTTTTTAGTTTTCACTATTATAAGTTCTTACCTGAAGAGGTACTTATTTCCATGTTGAAACACTTATATAAACTTTGATTGCCCATAACTCGGGAAGGGCCAGCATTACTTTTACTGTCTATTTTGTTAAACAACAAAAACTGGTTTTGTTGTCACGGCAACACAAATTTTTTTCTATGTCGTATGAAATGTTGAAATCACGGCAAATTTTCCCTTATAAAAATTTCAGTTGCCCATACCTTGGAAAGGGAATGACATTGATCCATCAAATTTTAACAGAATCAAATATATCGTAGAATTAAGCAGTGTACCAAATTTTAGCACTCTATGACCTAGGGAACTTCGAATTCCGTGTAGATTTGTTGATTGTCCATTTATCTCCATTGATTGAAAATAAGCATTGCTAACTGTCATGAAAATGATGTATCTAGTGTCAGCTTCTACATATCATCATCATTTCGTTTTGTCTTTGCTATTGTTTGAAGGCCAAACACTAACAAACAAAAAATAAGTAACTGTAGAAAGCATACCATGGCAAGGAGGAGAANAATTAATGGGAATGAGCATGAGAATTCATTTCTCATTCAGCTGGTTCAAAATTATATTCATTTATGAGATATAAATTATAAGAATCACAAAAATAAACAACTACCAACTTTTGCAGACCATGAAAATCAATGCTTAGTAAGACGACTACTAATTGCACACAGAAATGACCGTTAATGATAATTTGTTCCGTCACACGTATTTGTCATTTCTCAGAATATTTACAGCTGTATATAGGGAATTAGGCTGCTGTTCAGTGGTAGTATAATAAGTGTTTATTGAGACTATACTTGAAGAATGNTTGGTTGCAACTTGCAAGTAGAGCTCTCTAAAAAGTGGAAACTTCTTAGACCTCCAATTCAATGCAGTATACTAGCTTTTTGAACAAGCTCTTTGAAATATTCAGTTTATACAGAAAATGTTGTGTTTATGTCCACGACNTGCAAATACGTACGTCCAGCCGGCCAATATTGCTGGCATCCATTATACTATACAATGCAGATTTGATTTCGGCATTATGCTAGAATGTATAATATACATATTACCCCACAATCAAACCAAAGGACTTTGGTAGGGGATGTGTCTACATCAGTATTACTAATTTAAATGTGTGCAATCCAAGGAGTAGTGGTTAAAAACCCTATCTCGCCCGTGGAAAAAAAAATGTGAAGGTTTGGGATGCCAAATTTGATAAATATGCGATCAGAGGTGCTGCCATCTAGTATCTGATTCTGTACATATTTCATCATATTCCTTCATGAAATTACCATATTTCAATATTCGAATGGCTTTTGTATAAAATAAGGCTAATGTTCACTGAATGTAAACGCATAGTTTTATGCGACAAAAAATGGTGATAAAATGCGTAATTACGAGGCTAAACTTATATTTTAAGAATAAATAGCACCCACTATTGAAATATGTACAAAATTGATAATAGATGGCAGCACCTTCCATCGCGAGTTTATCACTTTTGGCATCTGCATAGCGACAACAAATTAATTTGAGGTTTGCATACTACTTATTCTAGACTACTATAGTTGGTGAAATATATATTTTGTATATAATAAAAATATGTGCTTTGTGAAAACATTTATAAATTATATAGGTCTACCACTTGTCACTCTTAGAGAAGAGATACAAGACTTGTGTATGTGCCCACGTATTGTTCAGCCCCTGTGTGCGTCTAACGGTCAAACATTTAGCAACTGGTGTACTCTGGACTGCTACAACAATACACATCAAAACAAACGTAAGTCTACCTGTATTCTATGCGAGACATTTTTTTTAACAAAATCATGTAAAATTTTTGGTAAACTTGAAAATCTTTGGTGTTCTTTTAATGACTGTGACGAAACAGCAGTATTGGAAGTTNGTGGAGATAAACATTTTTAAATTGTAATCTACAAATTCTGACCCAAACCAGTTGAGAATATTTTTTATTTAATTGGCAATGATAACAGATGATAAGTAAGTAACCATAGTAACTGGGTTTGGTTTATTAAGTATTATTTAACTTCTCAGCTGTATTCTGTCACTCATATGTTGCTCAATGCAAAAGTTGCTATCGCCTGAAGTAGTGTCGGCGATTTCGAAGATCATCTGAAGATCAGTATTAATAGCTTCACAATCACTGAACACTGCGCTCATAAAAACTACACCTTTCCGCACTAAAGTCGGATGTATCGTTGGTTGAATGTAGCCCTGTTTTTCACAAGTCTTATGACGAAGCCATTGCTCTGCACCCTTATTTTTAAATTTTCAGTGCAAACACCTGGTCTCTAAAAACATATTTTTTGATGAAGTAAATCCTCTAGTTTCATTTTCTACAAAGAAAAGTAGAGATTACCACAGATTTAAGAGAGAAATTCGTAGACAATTGTGCCAATAATTTCTTGGACTGTTTTCATTTTCAGTTACCAGAGAGTGCTGATATGGCAACGCCACACTATCTGCTACGTGAACTTGTCGGTTTTGATGGTAGCTGTGTTCACCCAACTTGTGTATACTTGTCGCATCAACTGAAAAGCATTACGACATTGCCACATTTTGTTGGTGGATTTGTGGATATCTCAGTATATATTATATCTAAGGGTCATTCCACATCAGTTCATCCAGGCCATATCACCCACCATCTCAGATTTTCTTGAAATTTCAAATGTATACACTGTACTGAGGAACTAATATCCTGAAATTTCAGCTTCCTAGCTCTTATATTTCTTGAGTTATGACTAGGGAAAATTTGGGTGAAAACGGCTTCCCCAGAGTCACGGAAGCCAATGTAATGCACGACTTGTTTTTCAAAATATTTTACTAATATTTTAACTAATAACTGTAGAAAGTTGAAAATTACTTTACTNTACTTGTGCTGATTCCAAAAATGCTGTCAGATTTGTTCTAAGCTGATACCTTAATACTCTAAAATTATATTAATCAAGAAAATGTTGTTAACAGGAAACCTCATGACCTTGCAACTTTCACAGCTAATACCCCAAAAGGCTATACTCAAATTTTCATGAAATTGCACCACAAGAAAGGTATTGAAGTCTACTTTCACGAGATGTAAAACTTTGTTTGTGTATTTTGGTGTTTCACATAGATAAAGNTATATTAATACAAAGTGTTAAAAAAAAGAGTAGTGTCATTCCTGGTAAGAAAATTTGGGTGAACTGTTTGAAAAAGTGCAGTAATATAACTACTGAGAATCAAGAAAGTACTGGCAATGATAGTGATACGAGTGCCCTCTTTGCCAGCTCAACAGATACAGCTACTGGTAAGGTCACGGAAGTAAGCAATTAAATGCAAGTTTTGCAGAATTTGGCAGTTCACCACTGAAATTACATGCAGTCCCATCTCAAAGTAGGAGGTCCTCAGGAAAAAGAAAAATGAACCAAATTAAAGGAATATTAAAGAAGAAGATATCTGAAGCATTAGGTACGCATGTACGTAATTCCTATCTGCATCTGGCGGTGAGAGTACTGATACAGAGTCAAATGAACAAAAGATTTTTAAAATCAGTCCAAGATCATGAAGCTGTTGTACAATCCATCAAAGAGAAAATTCCTATAGAGAAAAATCCAACTTCTAACCTTTGCCCCTCCATCTTGGTCTCGTCATTCTGTTGCTGTCACTTTTGGCGTTACCGAATATATGGTACGACAGGTAAGACAAGCAGCAGAAAAAGGTGTTGGTGTCCTTCCAGAAAAGCATAATGCAAAAGATTACCAGCTGAGATATTTGAGAAGGTGCGTAGGTTCTACGAAGACGACGAGTACACACGATTAATGCCGGGAAAGTGTTAAAAGGAATGTGTATGAACAGAAAAGATTAATTCTTTTTAATGTAAGTGAACTGCATTCTTTGATTGTATTTACGTATCCAGATGTGAAAGTAGGATTTTAAAGTTCTGTGCGCTAAGACCCAAGCAATGTGTTCTTGCAGGATCGCCAGGAACACATTCTGTGTGCAGCTGCACAATTCATTAAAATGTGGAATTGCTGGTGAATGTTCTGTGTTCATCTTGTCAATATGGTAGTGTGTTCCCAAGAAAACCGCGAGTGTATGCTAAGAAGATGCCTCAGTTTCCCTGGCATTGGAAAACTCGTATCATTCTTAAATTAAAAATTTGAAGGCGATGAAGAATAAGTCCAGTTTTTGCAGTGGGTGACCACAGACAGGTCGCAATTAATTACACAACATTAACCAGCAAATGAAGTCGTCGATCTACTGAACACCAAGGTGGAAACTTTGCTTCCACGTGCTTTTATAGCAAAAGCGCAGGCCGTATATTTGAAGCAGAAGAAAGAAGACCTCGATGGAAATAGTTGTAATAGTGATAATGGACTTCACTGAAAATTACAAATTTGTCGTACAGGATGAAGCCCAGAGTTTTCATTGGACCAGCATGTCATGTACCCTCCATCCAGCAGTCTTATATTATAAAGATGATGGCAACAACTTGTGTAACTACAGCATCTGCATAATATCAGGTGATTTGGAACACGACGTCCCATTAGTGCACAAAATCTAAGAAAAGTTGATGAGAAAATTCTTAAAGAAAAAACTACCGCATGCTGTATTTTACTGATGGTTGTGCGGCCCAATATAAGAACTACAGATCCTTCACGAATCTATGCCACCACAAAAGGGATTCAATGTTGCTGCATCGTGGGCCTTTTTTGCCACTAGCCATGGCCAATCTCCTTGCGATGGGGGCACTGTCAAAAGGTTAGTGGCAGGTTGGAGCCTGTCTCCAATGACCACTGCAAGAGTAAATTATGATGTCATCACAGATGTTTGAGTTTTTCCAAAGCCATATTCAAAATATTAGTTTTATTTATATTGACAAAGAAGACATGACATCTTACAGACAGTCACAACAACTTTGTTTTGAAGGACTGAAAATTATTGTTGGAACAAGAAGTTTCGCCATTTTTCTCGACTGTCAGAATCAACTATCAGTATGAAAAGGATCAGTGTGGATCAGTGCTTTAACATTTCATTTCAAAATGAGCGAGCACAAACCAACCGGCTTAAAACTGCAAGTGAACTCTTTTGTTGCGTGTGTTGGAGTTGTGGATGAATTGGGAAAATATGATTTTGATGGTGATGTATATGTGAAATTTATATACATCTGCATGGGCCAGCAAGATCCAACAATTGACCAAATCCAGATGATACATGCTGGGTTCCAGTGCAGCATGTGCTATGTGTTGTAGGAATGCCTACTACTGCAACTGGAAGACAATGCCAGCTGTCAATCATGTCGTCGAAGGAAATTGAAGCAGCTTAGTGTAATTTTAAGAAAAAGCAAAATGCCAAATAACATGTAAGTTACAATAAGTGTTATTTAGTACTGTGTCTTTACCAAAATATATACCTGTAAAATTTTAAAGCAATCTAAAATGGTTTTTCAATTGCAATTTCTTGTTAACTGACACTTTGTGTTAATATACCATTATCTATATGAAAAACNAAAATACACAAACAAATTTTTACATCTCNTGAAAGTAGACTTCAATACCTTTCTTGTGGTGCAATTTCATNAAAATTTGAGTACANCCTTTNTGGNTATTAGCTGTGAAAGTTTCAAGGTTTCCTGTTAACAATATTTTCTTGGTTAATATCATTTTAGAGTGTGAAGGTATCAGTTTAGCACAAATCTGACATATTTTGAATCAGCAGGTGTTTTTACATAAGTAGAGTAATAAAAAAAGTTTCTACAGTTATTAGTTATTATACAATAAGATATTTTGAAAAACAAGTCGTGCACTACATTGGCTTCCGCGACCCTGCGGAAGCCATTTTCACCCAAATTTTCCCTAACCATAACTCAAGAAATATAAAAGCTAGGAAGCTGAAATTTTCAGGATATTAGTTCCTCAGTACACAGTTTATACATTTGAAATTTCAAGAAAATCTGAGACGGTGGGTGACATTTTTATTTTTCTCTGGATGAACTGCTGTGGAATGACTCCTAAATTAAATAAGCCTTCAGACTGGTACCTTAAATTAAATTATGTTGTTATTAACACAAAAATAATGGGCATTTTNGTCATATTCAACCTCTCAAAACCTTCATGTTGATCCTCAACAACACTTGGTGTGACCCTGATAACTAGTCAAAATTAAGTCTTTAGCCTGTATCACATTATATATTATATTGCTAACTTGTACATATGTTTTGTTAATTCTAAAAATAATTAGAAATAAGAAATATAAAATCAGAAAGAAAAAGTCACACGGCCGCTTAGCTCACTCAAAACTACTTTAATTCTAAAATATTTAACTCGTCTAAAATTATTGCTATCTTTGACTCGAAAATAGAAAAAAATGTTTTTGTATTTTTGATTGTGAATCTAGTTTACACTTAAGCCTCAACTCGGTCTCTAAAAACGTGCATACAGCTCTTTGTATTTCCATGTTGTGTATGTTTTATCCATTATTATTTTTTCCAGCTGTCCACGTATTGATGGAGAAGCCTTGTTCACTTGCTGTGATTCTTCAGTTACCAGAGACATCAACACTATCAACAAATTCTACAATAGAGACATCAACATTACCAACAAATTCTACAATACAGCCTTTAACGGTTCTGAAACCAGTTCTGCAAACAAATAGTACGCTATAAAAAGCTACTATTTTTCAAGATCAACTCGCTTTCGTGTACTATAATTGATATACTGTAAGATAAAATATTGCAATTACCCCATTACATGTCATGTCACTGTGTATACTGTAGATGACATAAAGGCTGCAGTAATTGATTGGGGAAATACAATTAAATAAGTCAATATTTCAAAGTTATGCTAAAACATTCAACTTAAAGTACAGTCTGGCTTACAGTATCATCAACATTTTATCTAATGTGATCACAATTTTACTTGTTTGAACTATGATTTTTTTTAATAATAAAAATTGCCCTAGTTACACATGAAATACATAAACAAGGGCAAATATACAAGCACTTTTTTGATTGAATCAGATTTGTCCATGCTGCCTTTTTGAATGCAACAATATACAAACTGAGTCTGAAAAATACAGTTGGTAATGTTGGGTGATATATTAGGTACATTGATTACGAGCAATTTGGCACCGCCTAATATCCAAAATGGCGGAAATTATAAGATTGAAGTAGTAAATCAGATCTTTTGGGCCAAAATAAACATTTTTTGCGATATGACTTTTTCCCACACAACGCACCGTTTAGAAGATACTGTGATATCACGTGACAAAAAAAGAAATGGCGGCTTTTTGGGGTGGTATATTAGGTACATTGATTACGAGCAATTTGGCACTGCCTAAAATCCAAAATGGCGGAAATTTTAAGTAAATCAGATCTTTTTGGCCAAAATAAACATTTTTTTAGATATGACTTTTTCCTGCACAACGCACGGTTTGGAAGATATTGTGATATCACGTGACAAAAAATAATGGTGGCTTTTTTTTTTCTGTAGGTTTCATACCAAGCTGAACAACTTTTGTATCTAACATTTTTCTCTAGGTCTTCTGCATCATGGCTAGAATTAGCATCAGTCACTCACTCACTTACAATCAGATATATATATTAGATAATGCCTTTGATTTTGAAATAAATATCCTTTGAAACATATAACTTGCTTAGTTTTTAAGTTTATTGAAACACAAATGTAATCTGATGTTGATTCATTACATATCGTACAAGGGCAATGTGTGTATATATATATATATATATTAATAATAATAATATTGGGATTGGGCTAACAGAAACTAGACACCAGTAGAGGTATCAGTCTATTCCTACCATTAAGTCTTGTGTGCAATAAGATTTTTGTAATGTTTGATTTAGCACGAATAAAGAATATTAGTCACAACACTACTTAATTTACTTGGCTTGCGTACTAGATGGGTACGTAAGACAAAAATGTATCTATCTGAAGCTGACAACTCACAATACAAAGTATGCTAACACGAGTTTGTTTATGCAATAATCTATCAAGTTTTTACTGATCATATGCTGTCTGCAACACACTACATATGTTTGAAATCATTTTGTCTTGGTGAAAAAACTAGATGTGGCTTAACAGTTTTACTAATCGTCAACGATTGCAGCCAACTGAGATAAAGCAGTTTATTAACTCTCATACCAGAAGTAGTGCGTAATCTCTCTTAGGCTGTTGTAATTGGCTGTCTTCAGGGTTAGAATACAACCAACCCAATCCTTCAAAATAATTGTTTAAGATCTTGAATTTTTTAGGGATATGAGTATGAGGCTTGTCTGGTAAGTAAGGTGCAGTCAAGAAGAAAATTAACAATAAACTATTAAAAAAACTGTACTTAGTTAAAGCATGTCCAACACATCTTACACTATTTCCTCCATACTCACCAATAATATTAAGACTTTTATCCAACGATGAAAGCAGCTTTTGTATACCAGTCTGGAAGTCCATCGAGTTCTATTAATCAATTTGTCATTCCTGTTTGCAACTCTTTGTTTTCATCAAACCCCTTCCCTTACAAGTGATGTTTCATAGTAGGACATGAAAGACGTAGTAGCGAATGAAATTTTTTCGTAGCTCGGTAAGTGAACGAAAATTTGCGTTTTAAGCAAAACTAAATTTTGCGCTATGCTTCGTTTGGATGTGACAAAATCGTTCCTGCTACTGTATTTAAGAAAAATGTTTCCAACAAAATTTATTAAGAATTGAATATCCTATAAAAAAAAAGGAAAATATCCTTTCCGAGAGTAAACAAAATCTACCTGTTTCTTGCGGCTAGTGCCGGAAGGAGTTTTTTTTTTAAATTCAAGTCAATATAAATTAAAAGGAAGAAAGGAAGGGTATATCTTTTATATGTAAACACTAATCTTGCTTTTATATTTATTTTATTATATGACTAATTGATGGTATGTAATGGTATGAAGAGCACATTGTAGGTAGTGATTTATACTATTAATGTAAACACTGAATTAAGTTAGAGAATTATGTATTGTCTTCTGGAACATTGACACCTCATACATTATTCAGCCTTCTTAAGCAAGCTTCTGCCTTTGGCGTGTACTAACTCAGCACTGTCCTCGTTTCATCATAAACAAATCTGAAAATACATAAAAAGTGTTTTTCTGTTGACCACATTGCTCTTAATTTAATTTGATAGAAATATTATTAAATAATATACGGAAACACNCTTGTACAAAACCTTCTTGTCAGAAGTTGACCATTTTACCAGTGTTATTAACTTCATTTAATAATGTTGACAACTGGTGTTCTTCCATAGACGAATGAACCTGCGTATATGTGCTGTTACGGAGGGATGAAGAAATATTTTTGCAGCACTCTTGACATGCTTGATAGCGGTAATATAATTACCAAAGGTAAGCCAACGACTGGACTGGACAATTTAAAATCGGCAGATTGAGGTTCAATAGAAGTATGTACATCGTCAATGTGAGTGTCAAAATAAATTTTATGTTAAACTTGTTAATTTTTAACAATGTTAAATTATATTGACTAATGATAAGTTACACCTCTGCCAGCTGCCTCAGGTTTAACTGGGCAGCAGATTTACCAGAATGTGCTGGATTTAACGAGATCCAGCAGAATTACCAGAATGTGTTGGGTGTACCCACACAGCACAAGGATATCCTATGGATATCTGTAGCTGCCTTTGGGGTATCTGTCATCTACCAAAAGACATCCTACGGGTATCCGTAGGGATATGAACGGGACATGATATTGATATTGAAGCTAAATTTGAGGAATATGAAAATTTAGGTTGTCCAGATAGTTATACCACCAGAAAATGACGTCATATCAGGTGATATGCCCTATGTAGAGAGGAGTAGCATCGCGATAGGGCCGGGCCGTTTGACCTTTGACCCCAAGTTAGATTTTCGATATCGATTTTGATTTTCGATATGGAGCTATCTGTGTGCCATGTCATATGACGTCATTTTCAGGTGAATTAATTTTATTTTATTAAGAGCTGGCGGCTGTGGAATTTGATCTTACGACCGAAGGAAAGGCCTTGGATTACCAGATGAGCACTCTAACCATTGCACTATGGTGAACTCGTGTGAGAAAAGTAACAATATATATATCATATATACTGTGAAATGGATGTAGTGGATGTAAACAGTATATCCTATGGATATCTGTTGCACACATATAATGGATGTACGTTGTGGATATCCTATGGTTATCCCACATCGGCTGGATGCAAACACGATATCCTATGGATATCCATTGCGGACATATAATGGATGTACGTTGTGGATGTAAACGGGACATTGAGGATATCCTAGGGATATTTGTACTGTCTGGGTAGCTCAATCCAGTAGATCTACCAGAATATACTAGGTCCAAATGGTTCAAGTAGATTAACCAGCAAGAATTCAGAAACAATTAAAGCAGACTTGATGTTGTTGAAAAAAAATATATTTTTTGTTTAGTTATTTGTTTTCTTTAGAATGTATTTAGTCACTAATAGAATTCAGACAAACTTTCTCGTGCATTGAATCTTGATGGTAGGTGTACAAAACTTAAAATATAAGTACGACCTACTGATTTACTTTTGAAAATAGGAAATACGGTTATGATTTTGTACCCATACATATTTTCTAGTGTTGAAAACATAAGCACTTCATATTTGTCAGTACATTTACTTTTCATAAAAACATGTTTCTCTTCATAGAAAACATAGCTTGAAGATGGATTAATGTTTGTGTACTAAACCTCGTTCCTACAAATGAAGTGATTAAAGAGTAGTAATATTAAAATCTCTATACATAGAAGCAAAAACCCTTATTAGGGTGGCCAACTATACCTGGATTTTTTGTGCACCTTTCCTTGACCATTAAGCACTCATTCATGTAGGAGACTCTGTCAGATCCACAGACGGGAGAATAGAAAAAGCCACATCGCATCGGACATTGTGTAGTACCAGTTGGAGGTTCTCCATTCACACTAAGGACCAAGAGAAACCCTGGAAAAATATTAAATAATAGATACACTCATTGATATTTGGCCGTTATATACAAATATAGGTTGGATAATATAATGCAAGGCAAAGATTATTAAAGCAATATTATTCGGTAAATACATGAGGAATCAGAACAATTACAGTACCAGCATCGATT